>CAUEEP010000759.1:2132500-2290000 GCA_958450365.1 Mesorhabditis belari | reverse complement strand
AAAAGATACTTTTTTACCTTAAACTTGCTAGTTTAGAAGGAAATTAATCGTTTTTAGTCGTTTCTAATCGTTTTTAATCGCTTTTAATCGCTTTTAATCGTTTTTCATCGTTTTTACTCGTTTTTAATCGTTTTAATTAAACCGCTGACCTCAACCGTCGTCTCTTGATCATAGCGAACAGCTTTCGACTCGCCAGTGGCCAAAAAAACGCGTACAATGCTTTCCATTCACGAATTAGAAAATCGAATTTGAAGAAAACATTCGAATAAAGCTGAATTTTAGTCAATTTTTGGTGAATTTTTGGTGAAAATCGTTAAAAAATCGCTAAAAATAGTGTTAAAATCGCTAAAAATCGCGAAAATCGCTTAAAAAGGGCTAAAAATCGCTTTAAAAAAAGCTAAAATAGCTTACAAAAGGCCAAAAATCGCGAAAATCGCTAAAAATCGCTTAAAAAAGCTAAAAATCACTTTAAAAAAAGCTAATAATCGCTTAAGAAGGCTAAAAATCGCAAAAATCGCTTAAAAAAGCTAAAAATCGCTAAAACTAGTAATAAAATCGTTGAAAATGATGAAAAAGCTATGAATTGAAGTGAAAAATCGCATTTGAAAGCTTTTAAAGCCGGCTTTTTGTTAGCAAATTGGAAAATTAGCAAATTTGGTTAGCGAATTCGAAACTTTTCGTCTTTTATCGGTTTCACCTATCATTTTTAGTTGAATTTACAGAAAAAGTGTGAGAAAATTTCGATTTCGATTTCTAAAACAGACAATGACAACAGATACAGTGAGAAAATGGCAAAAAAAACGGCATTTTGGCGAAAATAGCGGAATTTCGAGCAAATTTGCATTTAAAAACGATAAAATGGCGAATTTAAAGAAATTTGCATTTAAAACGACAAAATAGCGGAATTTTAAGGAAATTAGCCTTTAAAATGGGGTAGCCTACTTTCCGCTGTTGCGCAAATAAAGTTGCGCAAATGACCTTGTTGCGCAAACGTACTTGCGCAAATGACCCTGTTGCGCAAATAAAATGGCGGAAAGTAGCCTACCCCTTTAAAATGCCAAAATGGCGGAATTTTGACTAAATTAGCATTTAAAACGACGAAATGTCGGAATTTCGGTCAAATTAGCATTTAAAACCACGAAATGGCGAAATTTTGAGAAATTTGCACTTAAAGCCAAAAAATGGCGGAATTTTGACCAAATTTGCATTTAAAACGATAAAATAGCGAAATTTAAAGAAATTTGCATTTAAAAACATAAAATGGCGGAAATTCTTGACCAAATTTGCATTTAAAACGACGAAATGGCGGAATTTTGAGAGATGGCGTAAAATGGCGTAAAATAACGTAAAATGACGGAATTTAAAGAAATTTCCATTTAAAGGGACAAAATGGCGATATTTAAAAGAATTTCGTCGCAAACAACAAGACTTGGCCATTTCCCGTCGAAATCTTCAAGCACCGCCCCCCCTCCCCGATTTGGCGGGCTAAAAAGTGAAAAGTGATGAATGCGGTGCACTATATGTCGCTCGTTTTTCCGCCGCTCGGTGGCTACGGTATGCGTTTGGATGAGCGGTGGGTCCCGAAACGCTTTCATTTCCCATCTCTCTCGCAGAGACGAACCATCGATCGTGGGGTTGTTTCGGGGGAAAAGAAATGTACTTCGAAGCATTCTCTTTTCTCGGATTCTGCGCGATGATCGATCTTCGATCTTGATAGAAATTTCAAAATCTAGCTTTCATTTTTGGGTAAAGTTTATTTGGAATTGTTGGTTTTTGCTTTGTTTTGCTATGTTCTTGCTATGCTTTTGCTGTTTTAGCTTTCTTTTGCTATGTTTTAGCTGTTCTTGCTTTGTTTTTGCTGTTTTAGCTTTGTTTTTGCTGTTTTTGCTATGTTTTAGCTTGTTTTAGCTTTGTTTTGCTATGTTTTTGCTATGTTTTGCTTTCTTTTGCTTTCTTTTTGCTTTCTTTATCTGCTTCTGACTAATTTCTATCAAAATCTAGCTTAATAACCGAAATTTTCGCTATTGATCTTCGAGTTTTCGCTAAATTTCGTAGATTTATTGTCTCATTTCTTTGAAATTCATTAAAAACTAGTGTTTCTCCAACAAAATTCATTGAAAACTACTGTTTTTCAACAAAATTCATTAGAATCTAGTGTTTTTTCAACAAAATCTATTAAAATCTAGTGTTTTTCAGCCTTTTTCAACTAGATTAGCTCAAATTTTCACAAAATATTCATCAGAAAGCTGAATTTAAACGTTAATTTTCTATTTTGACCGTAAAAAACAAAAAAAAAACACTAGTTTTTGATGGATTTTGTTGAAAAACACTAGATTCTAATGGATTTCACAGAAATGAGACAATAAATCGTCAAAATTTAGCGAAAACTCGAAGATCAATCGCGAAAATTTCGGTTATTAAGCTCGATTTTGATAGAAATTAGTCAAAAGCAGATAAAGAAAGCAAAAATAAAGCAAAAGAACAAAACATTGCATTTTCTAAAGCTAAAGTTAGCCAAATTCTTGGATTTTCATGTTTTTCTATGAAAGCAACGTCATTTTTAGTGTTTTTTTATGTTTTCTGATGTTTTCTTATGTTTTCTTCAGCTTTTAAACTTCTTCCAATGTTTTCTTCAGCTTTCAAACAGCTTTAAACTCGATTTTCTTTCAGATAATCAAACGGAGAATGGGCGAATTTTTCTTTAACATCGATCACGGCTACCTCGAGGCGCTGATCCGGGGATTTAAGGTAAAATTTAAACGTTTTAAGCCATAATATCGTAATTTTAAACATTTTAAGCCATAAGATCGTTATTTTAAAGCTTTTAAGCCATAGTATTGTAAAATTTAACGATTTTAAGCCATAAGATCGTTATTTTAAACGTTTTAAGCCATAAGATCGTTATTTTAAACGTTTTAAGCCATAATATCGTTGTTTTAAGCCATAGTATCGTTATTTTAAAGCTTTTAAGCCATAGTATTGTAAAATTTAACGATTTTAAGCCATAATATCGTAATTTTAAACGTTTTAAGCCATAATATCGTTGTTTTAAGCCATAGTATCGTTATTTTAAAGCTTTTAAGCCATAGGATCGTAAAATTTAAACGTTTTAAGCCATAATATCGTTATTTTAAAGCTTTTAAGTCATAGTATCGTAAAATTTAACGGTTTTAAGCCATAGTAACCATAGTATCGTGATTTTAGAGCTTTTAAGCCATAATATCGTTATTTTAAACGTTTCAAGCCAAAATATCGGAGTTTTAAAGCCTTTAAGCCATAGTATCGTAAATTACGGCTAGACGGTTAGTATTTTACGCATAGATGCTTATTTAGCGTCTAAAAAACAGGCTTCTAACTTGTAGATTGTGAAAATTACAGGTTTAACGCGACTCTTAAGGTGCTAACAATGAAATTGATCATAGAAGCTCAGTCCTTACAATGAAATTGATCGTAGAAGTTGACTCCTTAAGTTCTTTGTCTTATTTACTGCTTAACATCTGTGCTTTTCGTGTAATCAATCAGTAAATCATAAGGTTATTTCAGATCTACGTATTGACTAAAGTTCTATGTTTTATTTTCAGTCCGGCATCTTGACCCAATCCGATTACGCCAATTTGGTTCAATGCGAAACGCTTGAGGGTTTGTTTTTGTTCAATTTTTAATCGTAAATGCGATAAATTAAGCTGTAAAAGCTATTTTCATTTAGTAAACTAGAAATTAAGCCTATCTTTCGTCTTTTTTTTGTTAATTTTTCAAATTTAGATCTGAAACTCCACGTGCAATCGACCGATTACGGAAACTTCTTGGCCAACGAGCCTGGAGCGATCACGGTGGGTTTAAAATGGGTGTTAAGAGAAAAATAGAGCTAGTAGAGCTATAAATAAAGCTAATAGAGCTTATAGAGCTTTAAATAAAGCTTAGAGAGCTATAAATAGAGCTAAGAGAGCTAGAAATAACGCTAATAGGACTTATAGAGCTTAGAGAGCTATAAATAAAGCTTCTACAGCTTAAATAAAGCTTATAGGACTTATAGAGCTATAAATAAAGCTTATAGAGCTTATAGGGCTATAAATAAAGCTTAGAGCTAATAAAACTAATATTCAATCCCTTTTTAAAAAGCTTTTTTTAGAAAAATGTTCGTTAAACTTTATTTGAACGTGAAAAAGTTTGAACTGTAATCGTTTTTATCGTTTTTTCGTTTTTAAAAACCAAATTTGAGCGTATTATATTATTTCAATTTTAAAACTGAATCCATTGCGTCTTTTTCTTCAATTTTCCCTTCAGGTACAAGTGATCGACGAGCGATTGAAGGAAAAACTCGTCACCGAGTTCACCCATTTGAGGAACAATGCGCTCGAGCCGTTGGCCACGTTTTTGGATTACATCACGTAAGTGAAATGATCTAAAATAGTTTTTAAACTTACAATAAGATCTAAATAGTACAATTTCATTGCTTCAAACAAAGAATTCAAAGCGCTGCACGTTATGATTGAATCGTTCTTTTTAGATACGCCTACATGATCGACAACATCGTTTTGTTAATCACCGGCACTCTTCATCAACGCCCAATCGCGGAGCTCATCTCAAAATGTCATCCACTTGGATCCTTTGAGCAGGTGAGCTATTTTTGATGCTCGTAAAAGCTATCATGATCATATTTTGGTCCGAAATCTTAAATTTTAAAGGCAATCGGTTCTAGATTGCTAAAATGATCAAAAACTATTATTTTGACTTTTTTAGATGGAAGCCATTCACATCGCGTCTACCCCAGCCGAGCTCTACAATGCCGTTCTTGTCGATACACCACTTGGTAGGCTTTAAGAAATAGTACAGCTAAACGAACAGCTTAACAGCTAAAGAACAGCTAAAAGAACAGCTAAAGAACAGCCAAAGGAACAGCCAAAGGAACAGCTAAATAACAGCTAAAGAACAGCCAAAGGAACAGCTAAAAGAACAGCCAAAGAACAGCTAAAGAAACAGCTAAAAGAACAGCTAAAGAACAGCCAAAGGAACAGCTAAAAGAACAGCCAAAGAACAGCTAAATAACAGCTAAAGAACAGCTTAACAGCTAAAAGAACAGCCTAACAGCTAAAAGGAACAGCTTAACAGCTAAATAACAGCTTAACAGCTAAAGGAACAGCTTAACAGCTAAAGACCAGCTAAATAACAGCGAAAAGAACAGCTTAACATCTAAAGAGTACAATCTAATAGTATAACAAAATTTCTACAAGTTAATCATCGTTTTTAAAGTCTTAACTGATGCAATAAACTTTAAAATTCGATATTCTTTCATAATTCTCAATATTCTCTCATTTTCAGCGAACTATTTCGTGGATTGCATTAACGAGCAAGATTTGGACGAGATGAATGTGGAGATCATTCGAAACACTCTCTACAAAGCGTACATCGAGGATTTCTACAAATTCTGCGAAGGACTCGGTGGGAAAACCGCCGAAGTGATGTGCGACATTTTGGCGGTATGGTTTAAAGAAAAGTTTCGAAGAGAAAGGTTTTGGCTTTGTTGTTTTGTTTTGTTGTTTGTTTTTCATTACTCTTTCTTTTTTCAGTTCGAAGCCGATCGTCGAGCGATTATCATCACGATCAACTCGTTTGACACCGAATTGAGCAAGGATGATCGAGAGAAATTGTATCCACGATGCGGAAAATTGTATCCAGAAGGTAAACGATTTGTTTCGGTGAAGCTTTTTTTAATGGTTTAATCATTGGTAAAGCTTTTTAATGGTTTTAGTCCATGATAAAGTCAAATTCTATCATCAACTTTTCACTTTTTTTCACTTTAAAGGTTTGGCCGGTCTTGCTCGTGCCGATGACTATGATCAAGTGAAAGCCGTCTGTGAATACTATTCGGATTACAAGGTAGAGGATTTTCAAATGCTTTAAATGTGAAGTTGAAATCTTTAGTTACTATTCGAAGGCACCGGTTCGAATCCCGGCGACAAGACGCTCGAAGATAAATTCTTTGAACACGAGGTTCGCTTTTTAACGATTAAATAGGTTAAAATATTAAATATTAGCTATTAAAGATTAAATATTAGCAATTAAAGGTTAAATATTAGCTATTAAAGGTGAAAGATTAGCAATTAAAGATTTAATATTAGGTATTAAAGATAAAATTTTCACTCTATTGCACCACAATTACTTTTTGTACTTTAGGTAAAACTCAACGTGCACGCGTATCTCCATCAATTCCACTTTGGCGTCTTCTACGCGTTCATTAAAGTGAGTGCTTTTCTGCTTTTCTGCTATTCTGCTATTTATAAGCCTAGGATCTGGGATAGGTTCTGTAGATACTATAGATCACGCTAGGTCTTTTTTTCGGTCACCGGATCGCCAGGCCAACGCCAGTAAGCGTTAACCGATCTTTTTATACAGAAGCAGACCCACAGACTGAGCACTAGATCATCATGATGCCCTTTTTAGTTGAAAGAACAAGAGATGCGAAACATTATCTGGATTGCCGAGTGTATCTCTCAACGACATCGTGCCAAGATCGACAACTACATCCCGATCCTGTAAACGACCAGAGAAATTGTTTCTCTTGAAATGGCTTTGTTTTTCTCTTGACCACTTCATTGTCACTTCCCTTTCCCCCCACTTAAATGTATTTTCATTCGCGCAATTTTTCCATTTTTCAACCTGTCAAAGTGTTTGAGGTTTGGGGTAACAAAATTGATAAAAGAATTGAAAGCTGTGCTAGTCTTTTTTTGCCTAAACAGTTCTATAGCTTATTTGTGTAAATTTGTTATCTCTCCATCCTGTGAATCATCTGTGGTTTCTGTACCCACATTCGAATTGTGATTTGCATATGTCCATTCCGAGAAATTTAGCTGGTTTTGAGCAAGAATTATTGTCCCTTTTTCTTTCTTTAGTAAATGTACTTATTTTCCTTTCTACGAGGTTTTTGTTATATTGCCCTAAAATCTAGATCTATTTTTCTTTTTGAAAAGCTCATTAGGTTAGAGTTTCTGCGAAAATTTATGGAATAAATTTATTTCCGAAAAAAACAACAAAAGGATAACAAAACTACAATCTAAACTAGGCAATATTTAGTCAAAAGATTCAAAACAAAAAAGTTTAACTCATCAATTGTTCCTGACCATATCAGGCTTCGGATGATAGAAAAGCATCGAATGGACAACGGTTTCAGTCATATTGCCGACAAGTGATGGATGATATTCACCGACAACGTTGTCCGTCGCTTTTCCCTCCAAAATCAGAAGCTCCTGAATGTTAGAAATTAATTCGATAGATCTGATAGATCTGATAGATCTGATAGATCCAATAGATCCAATAGATCCAATAGATCCAATAGATCCAATAGATCCAATAGATCCAATAGATTCGATAGATCTCAAATTGCTAAGAAAATCGTTAGCTGACCCTTCAACTTATGCTTATTTTAGTCGTATGCTATTCATAGAAGAGAACAATGAGAAATGTCCTTTTTTGGTTACTTTTCAGGGAAATTCGATGACTCTCTCCCTGTCTCAAATCATTATTTTACTCAAAAACAAACCTTCATCCTTTGCTCAATGTCGATTTTCTCTTTCTCCAACTCTTTCTTCCGCTCGTTCATCTCAACCATCTTTTCCTCACGTTCCTTGATGTAACTAAAAATTGGCTTTTTTTTACAACTTTTGATGTTTAACTCCAAACAAACCTTTGATGCAATTCCTCTAATCGTTTTTCTTTCTCCTCTTGAATTCGCAGCAATAGTTGAGCCTCGGACCAAGCCTAAACTCAAATTTAGTGTAAACTTTGAAACTATTAGTCTACCTTTCTCGTTTTTACATGCTCGGGCTGTTTCTGCACATGATAGGCGATCTTGAGCTCTTTGAGTACCTAAAAAAACATAAAATAATGATTTTAACATCATAAAAATCATAAAATGATGATTCTCTAATAATAAAATGATCATCATTTAGCCCTTGTAGACATTAAAAATTCTTTAAAATACAATTAAAATCCTTCAAAATGTATTACCCGTTGAAAAGATTCTTCATTGATTTCCCGTAGTTCCCTCAATAGCCGCCTTCTCTGCCCGATCACCAGCCAGATTCGATGCGTCAACCAAGACGGTTTCTAAAGAATCTAATTAAATATACGATGAAGATATCACAAACCCTTGGGCGATGATTTTTCGCGAAAATCTCATCAACAATCATTGACCAGTGTCTGATGAGAGCCGTGCAAAGAGCAACTGAAAAAGAAACGCTTTCTTTAACAATGTTTACGTGTTTTTGTTGCACAAACTAGCTTAAACGATTCACTTATTTGTTTAAAATAAAGTTTCTGCAAGCTTCTCATGGTTAACCGCTAAACAATATTCTATAGCAAACGTACTTTTCTTCTCCAGACTCGAATTGTCGAGCGTATGATGGTTTACACTTTCGATCATCACCCGTTTCCACTCGCTTGTCACATCGCGTCGAGTGCCGAATTCGAGGCTAAACATAAACATTTAATTTATTTTATTGTCAGATATTATCATTATTTTATTGCTAGATATTATCATTATTTTATTCTCTATTATCGGCAACTTATTAGAGACAAATATGCAGTTTTCTACGGGTTTTAAGCTAAAATCTCACGTAGAATAGACTTTTTAACGATTAAAGAACACTTAATCAATACCTAGACTAGCTAAATATATAAAATTTAATATCAAGTTCAAATCAGCAATTGCTAAAGTCAAGTATGCTTGCATGCGAATTTTAAGCTAAAAATCCACGTAAATCCATGCAGAATAGACTTTTTAACGGAGAAAGAACACTTAGGCTACCTAGGCTTTAAAAAACTCAACCCCTAGACTTTAAAAAACTAAACATTCCTTAAACTAAACTATACTAAACACTACAGAAAGATAGATGCTACTGGTTATATCCCTCACAAACAAGTTAAATTAACATAATTATGCGTAGTTCAAGGATTATTTCTTGACTAACTTACAGTAGATCTACCTAAACTTGAACTACGTAAAACAGTAGTTTGATGCTAATTTCGTTGGTCAATGAGGCAATGGCCAATGAAGCCAATGGCCAATGGCCATGTGGGGATATAAATACAACCGATAAGGCCCAGATGGATTAGTGTAGTCATTTTTTTTCACCTGAACATGTCTAATCTAGTGTGTTGCACTAAATTTCAGCAAGTCAACGTACCTAAAAATCTTCCGCACACTTTCCGGGGCATCTTTCAGCGAATCCACATACGAATACGGAGGTCGAGGCTTAGACAGATCGAGTTGCGGAAGACCGTACGTGATTTTGTCGGCCACCTGAAGATTATAGAATTTTGTCGTTAAAATCCTGCATTAGCATGGCATTTTGTACGCTTTAAACTAATGAACTACGAACGCTTTAAACTACTTGAAAGCTAGAATAAATGAAAAAGTTCGGTCAAACTTTTATTAGCTTAAAAATGTCTCACCAAATTATCAGAAGCTTTCATCGTGAGATCCCTCTCCGATCCAATCTTGTCGTCATAGATTTTCTTCAATTGATCGATATAGTTGTCATCTAGAGAAGAAAATATAGAAATTTTCTCAAAATTTAGAAAATAAGTCCTGTTTCCAAAGTGAAACTCACCAAGTGGTAACGTGCGAGCCATTTTCTCGAAATAATCCGGGTCTTGCTTGGCCGGATCGGTGACCTAAACAAGAAAGAAGTTACAGATTAAAGATTATAGATTACAAGAAAGATTAAAATTACAGCCGGAATAAAATGAAGTGAATCTTAAAGCTAAAGCCCATCAAAATTTGATGTAAATATCAAAAAAAACTCTGCTTATTTGACGTAAACTAAGCAATTAGCTCTATAGATTTGATAGAATCAGTAAAAACTTTGCCTTATTTGACGTAAATTGAGGGATTGAGCTTTATAATTTGATAGAATCAGTAAAAACGCTGCTTATTTGACGTAAACTAACCAATTAGCTCTATAGATTTGATAGAATCGGTCAAAGCACTGTTTATTTGACGTAAACGGAGCAATTAGCACTATAGATTTGATAGAATCATTAAAAACACTGCTTATTTGACGTAAATTGAGACGTTTAGCTCCATAATTTGATAGAATCAGTAAAAACTTTGCTTATTTGACGTAAACGGAGCAATTAGCTCTATAGATTTGATAGAATCAGTAAAAACGCTGCTTATTTGACGTAAATTGAGGCGTTTAGCTCCATAGATTTGATAGAATCGGAAAAAACACTGCTTATTCGATCTAAACTAAGCAATTAGCTCTATAGCTTTGATAGAATCAGTAAAAACTTTGCCTTATTTGATGTAAATTGAGGCATTGAGCTTTATAATTTGATAGAATCAGTAAAAACGCTGCTTATTTGACGTAAACTAACCAATTAGCTCTATAGATTTGATAGAATCGGTCAAAGCACTGCTTATTTGATGTAAATTGAGGCATTGAGCTTTATAATTTGATAGAATCATTAAAAACACTGCTTATTTGACGTAAATTGAGACGTTTAGCTCCATAATTTGATAGAATCAATAAAAACACTGCTTATTTGACCTAAACTAAGCAATTAGCTCTATAGATTTGATAGAATCGGTAAAAACACTGCTTATTCGATCTACACTAAGCAATTAGCTCTATAGATTTGATAGAATCGATAAAAACACTGCTTATTCGATCTAAACTAAGCAATTAGCTCTATAGATTTGATAAAATCGATGAAAATTTCGCTTTCAACACGAAAATTTCGTTATAAACACAAAGATTTCGTTGTAAACAAAAAAAAACCAAGTGTTAAAAGGTCAAATTTCACCCACCATTTTGTGTTTATTGAAATAAACATGACGTCCACGAGCTAGCCCGGTCGTTGTGTGAATGAGGCGTTTCGAGGCGAGATTCATTTACCTAAAAATGTCGTTAATATAAATCTAAATCTAAAGCATAAAAGAATATAAAGAATATAAAATATAAAGAATATAAATAATAATCAAAATAATCAAAAAAATAAATCAACAACACAGGAATGAACCTTCTCCCTTATATACCCATTGCACTTTATATACCAGAAGCTTTACCAAAAGGGAGCATTTTATGAAACGACTTTTAGAGGCTAAAAATCGTTTAGAACGGCTTAAAACGGCCTAAAAAAGGGGTTAAAACGGCTTCAAATGACTTAGAGCGGCTTAAAATGGCTTAAAAGGCAATTAAAATGGCTTAAAATGGCTTAAAAGGCTTTAAAGGGCTTAAAAGCGGCTTAAAATGGCTTAAAAAGGCAATTAAAAAGGGTCAAAACGGGTTAAAAGGCAATTAAAACGGCTTCAAATGACTTAGAGCGGCTTAAAATCGCTTAAAAGGCAATTAAAATGGCTTAAAATGGCTTAAAATGGCTTTAAAAGGCAATTAAAACGGGTTAAAACGGCTTAAAAGGCAATTAAAATGGCTTAAAATGGTTTAAACTGGTTTAAAATGGCTTAAAAGCGGCTTAAAAAAGGCTTAAAAAAGGCTTAAAATGGTTTAAAACGGCTTGAAACGGCTTAAAACGGCTTAAAATGGCTTAAAATGGCTTAAAACGGCTTAGAACGGCTTAGAACGGCTTAGAACGGCTTAGAACGGCTTAGAACGGCTTAAAATTGTTTAAAACAGTTTAAAACAGCTTCAAATGGCTTCAAATGGCTTCAAATGGCTTCAAATGGCTTCAAATGGCTTAAAATGGCTTCAAATGGCTTCAAATGGCTTCAAATGGCTTCAAATGGCTTCAAATGGCAATTAAAAGCACTCAAGTCTATTTGCTATATAAATTATAGTCAAAAACAGGCCAAAAACAAAAGTTTATTAAATTCAATCATGACTTAACTCAAAAAGCAGGGGTAGGCTAATTTCCGCCATTTTATTTGCGCAACGGGGTTATTTGCGCAACTGGGTCGTTTGCGCAACTCGCCCTACCCCAAAAAGCAAGCGGTAGCTAGCTTTCCCTACGCTTTCCCTAGCTAGCTAGCTTTCCCTACGCTGGCTTTCCCTACGCTGGCTTTCCCTACGCTACCTTTCCCTACGCTGGCTTTCCCTACGCTACCTTTCCCTACGCTGGCTTTCCCTACGCTACCTTTCCCTACGCTGGCTTTCCCTACGCTACCTTTCCCTACGCTGGCTTTCCCTACGCTACCTTTCCCTACGCTACCTTTCCCTACGCTGGCTTTCCCTACGCTACCTTTCCCCAAGGCGCCTTTTACGCAACTAAAGCCGGTCAAATAGCTATTCAGTTATGCCAAAAACTGTGCAAGCTTTCTCTCGACTACACATCACTCTTTTTTACACTCTTTTCATCACCTTTCTTTTCCTTTCACCGATCAGCTGAATGTCCCCGAATTGTCCCCCACAATTACCGATTCAAATATGAATCATCGAGAAATTTGATCAGAGTTTTTTCAAAGTTTTTTCAAAGTTATCTCTCTTTCTTTAAAAGCTTTTTAATTTATCACTTTTACAGCTTTTACAGCTTTTACAGTACAGACTTGAGTGCTTTTAATTGTTTTTTAAGCCGCTCTAAGTCATTGTAAGCCATTTTAAGCCATTTTAAGTTTTACAGCTTTCAGAAAATTTTTCTATGCTTAATGAGGCAAGTGACGAGCTGGTGAATGGAAAATTCGTCGATCGACAGAAAAGAGCCGGATCGGTGTCGAGTGGGAAAAGTTCGTTTTTCAGTAAAGCTTAGAGAAATGACTTGATTCTAGCGAATGATCTTTTCTTATCTTATAGCTTTACTTTATAGCTTTTATAGCTAATGGCGCTTATTAAATACAGTTTTTTTGGCGGCAGTTTAGCTTAAACACTTCCAAGTTGATCGGTTATCGGATCATTTGATGTCAATCATTGTCAATCATTGTCATTACCATTGTCAATCATTGTCATTGCCATTGTCAATCATTGTTATTTCCATTGTCAATCTAACTTTTCACTCAAATATCTTGGCTTTGGGTTGTTGAATTTGAATATTTTTCCAATCATTAAATTCGGCAAGGGTTTCTCTGTCGATTGGTATAAAAAGTATTTAAATTGAACAGCCCAGAGCCAAGATATTTGAGAGAGAAGTTAGATTATCAATGGGAAAAGGTGAACGGCGAATGATAAAAGGTTGCCAATGGCGCTTAAATGTCCCACAATCAAGTTGATAGCAAAAACATGTACTAGAATGTACTTTGATGTACTTTGATGTACTTTGATGTACTTTGATGTACTTGAATGTACATAAAACTCAACTCATTGTAGCATCCTTCTTACAATCGTAGCATCCTTCTTACAGGCAAGAAATCAAAACGAAACGCGAAGAAGAAAAGAGCTCGACGGTGGACATGTTTGGTGGAATCGCTGAAAACGAGCACCGATTATTTGTACGAGTTTTGCCATAACGAGAAGAGTGTTGAAGGATGCAAGGTGGGTACTGTAGTTGTTTTCATTTTATAAAATCTGTCAAAAGTCAACTTTACTGTCAATCAGACCGATCGAGATTTCGAAAGAAACATGGAATTTTTCCTCCATGCGTAAAGTGCACCCACAGTAAGTGCACTTTACAGGCTGAGATTCTGAGGTCTGAGATCTGAGGTCTGAGATTCTGAGGTCTGAGGTCTGAGGTCTGAGATTCTGAGATCTGAGATTCTGAGGTCTAAGGTCTGAGGTCTGAGGTCTGAGATTCTGAGGTCTGAGATTCTGAGGTCTGAGGTCTGAGATTCTGAGGTCTGAGGTCTGAGATTCTGAGGTCTAAGGTCTAAGGTCTGAGGTCTGAGGTCTGAAAAGCTGCCACTTTGAGATTTACTCCTTTAGCTGAAAAATGCCAAAAATTAGGATGTCGAGCGTTGAAATATGGGATAGAAAAAATTCCCTTTCGAAAACTTTTCTTTCCCTTTCACTCCTGAGTGTTGGTACAGCGCGTCCGCTTTTTATGGACTAGTCGATATTCACCGCATTTCCATTGGTAACCATCGAGAAGAACATAATTCGAAATTGCCACCAAATTGATCACATTGATCGCATTGATCGCATTGATCATATTTCAATTCGTCGTCCGCGGGAATAAAGCCGAACTCTCTCAATTCGTTGAGCCACATATTCGGGTTGACAGAAGCTTTAACGAGATAGGTTTAACGAGATAGCTTTAATGAGATAGCTTTAACGAGATAGCTTTAACGATAAATCTTTATCCATCTACAGTATTATCAAATCATTGTCCACCATATCCAATTCCAGGACGCGATCATGTACTTGACAAACTCGGTGAGGGATTTTGAGGCGCTGATCAAATCGATTGAAGTCGAGAATGATTTCGAAAATCTCAAGGAGAAAACCGGGTTGGTGTAGGCTATAGTAGGCTATAGTAGGCTACAGTAGGCTATAGTAGGCTACAGTAGGCTGTAGTAGGCTATAGTAGGCTACAGTAGGCTATAGCGTTCTTTAGACTATCGTACTTAACTAGTTTACGAATCTAGACGCCCAAATGTTGCGTGGGAGATTCGGAAAACGATGGGCTCACCGTCGCACGTGCTGATGGATCGACTCGTTCAACCGAATGGGTATTGGCTTAAGGAGTACTGTGGCGTTCAAATACAACTTTAGACCGCCATTCATTCTGATCAATGAGAAGAAACAGGAAATGGCACAGAAAGAGGCACAAATTGGTGAGTGAGCACAAGGATAAACTCTTTTCGAGCCAGCCAGCCAGTTTCGAGTCAGTGCTCCCTGAAAGGTTGTAGTGCTTTAGAGACTTGGAAAGTTTCAGCTACAGTACTCTTTCCAAGCTACAGTACTCAATCAATCTTTAGGCTACGAGGATAACGATGAGAATGGCTGGAAAGTTGTGCAACGACGGAAAAGGAGTGTCTCAAGCGTAACCACACAGAGTTTAGTGGATGAGAAAGAGATGACGCCGGAAGAAGTCGAATCGATAATCGTAAGTTTCATGAATTTGTCAGTAAGCCTTCAATGAGTCCTGTGGCAAGAAGGCGTTAAAAGCTAAAATACAACCACCATACAACCACCATAATTCTACTGGAGTTCCATTATCATAACCCTGTGTTTTAAAATGCCTATCAAAATCTACAGACTCAACAGGCTGGACCGCTTGAACCAGTTCAGTTTCAGAAACAGTTCAGTTTCAGAACCAGTTCAGTTTCAGAACCAGTTCAGTTTCAGAAACAGATTCAGTTCAATATCCTTTCAGCCTCCAAAACAATCCGTCTACGATCGTCTCTACTCTTCCGCCGTGAAAAGCCGTGATGGACAGGTTTACACAATTCGGCTTCAACTTTCACAATCAGTAATTCAGCCATCAACCTCGAATGTGTTCACTTCGTCACGCGGTGGAGCCACATCGGGTCGGCTGATGTGCCCACGAAGTGTGATGGATTTGCCGCAAACGAGGGTACAGTGAGATTGCACGGTTCCAATACGGTTCCAACACAGTTCCAATACGGTTCCAACACAGTTCCAACACAGTTCCAATACGGTTCCAACACAGTTCCAACACAGTTCCAACACAGTTCCAATACGGTTCCAACACAGTTCCAACACAGTTCCAATACGGTTCCAACACAGTTCCAACACAGTTCCAATACGGTTCCAACACAGTTCCAACACAGTTCCAACACAGTTCCAATACGGTTCCAATACGGTTCCAATACGGTTCCAACACAGTTCCAACACAGTTCCAATACGGTTCCAACACAGTTCCAACACAGTTCCAATACGGTTCCAATACGGTTCCAATACGGTTCCAACACAGTTCCAACACAGTTCCAATACGGTTCCAACACAGTTCCAACACAGTTCCAACACAGTTCCAATACGGTTCCAACACAGTTCCAACACAGTTCCAATACGGTTCCAACACAGTTCCAACACAGTTCCAATACGGTTCCAACACAGTTCCAACACAGTTCCAACACAGTCCCAATACGGTTCCAACACAGTTCCAACACAGTTCCAACACAGTTCCAATACGGTTCCAATACGGTTCCAATACGGTTCCAACACAGTTCCAACACAGTTCCAATACGGTTCCAACACAGTTCCAACACAGTTCCAATACGGTTCCAATACGGTTCCAATACGGTTCCAACACAGTTCCAACACAGTTCCAATACGGTTCCAACACAGTTCCAACACAGTTCCAACACAGTTCCAATACGGTTCCAACACAGTTCCAACACAGTTCCAATACGGTTCCAACACAGTTCCAACACAGTTCCAATACGGTTCCAACACAGTTCCAACACAGTTCCAACACAGTCCCAATACGGTTCCAACACAGTTCCAACACAGTTCCAATACGGTTCCAACACAGTTCCAATACGGTTCCAACACAGTTCCAACACAGTTCCAACACAGTTCCAATACGGTTCCAACATAGTTCCAATACGGTTCCAATATGGTACATTGAGATTGCAATGCAAATTAGTAACTAACTCCCATACCTTAGACTTAGCAATTCTTTTCTAAAATGATTTGACACGAAACCCAAGACGAAGCAACAAGAAGATCGCGTTGTGGCAGCTTATTTAGATTTAGATTTTTAGATTTAGATTTTTAGATTAGATATTTATATTTGCGTTTTAGTTAAAAGTAATTGATTAAGTTGAGGATGTAATCCTAGTTGGGCGGCGCATATGGGCATGCCTCAAGAAATTTGCATTTATTTTCTAGGTTTTCAAACGCGTTCTTCTTTCGTTCTTTATTTTCTAGGCTTTCAAACGCGTTCTTCTTTAGTTCTTTATTTTCTAGGTTTTCAAACGCGTTCTTCTTTAGTTCTTTATTTAGTTCACGCGCAAGTTCTTGATTTTCTAGGCTTTCAAACACGAAGGGAGGGGAGAAAACTTGGAATTTGACATAAAAATCGGGAAAAGTTTCTGATTCCATCATGAAATGAAGGAAAATGAATAAAGAAAAATAAATGAAGGAAAATGAATAAAGAAAAATAAATGAAGGAAACTGAATAAAGAAAAATGGGTTCTTTTCCAATATCAGGGGAGCGGAAGGATTATCGGGGGAGCGAAAGGAAAATCGGGGGAGCAAATTTTGGCAGCGCTACAAATTGTGACGAACGGGAGCTTGCTTTGTTGCAAAAAGTTATCGACTCGAATTCCTCTTGAATGCTTGGGGACCTTTCGCCGTGCACAAGTGTCACATACCCCAGCGAAATAGATCTTTTCCCTTTGAGCGGACTTTCATCGATTCGCCACAGTCGCAAATCCACAACTGGATGACTTCTTTGGTGACGAAATAATCGATTGCCGTCGATTCCTTGAACGCACAAATATCGGAGAAGCGCATCGTCGTTAAAGTTTTTAAAAAAAAAAAACGTTGCAGTTAAAATACAGTCTCGGAAATGCAGGGGGCAAAATTTGCTCCCCCGATTTTCCTTTCGCTCCCCCGATAATCGGACCGCTCCCCCGATAATCGGCAAAGTACCGAAAAATGAATAAAGAAAAATGAATAAAAGAAAATGAAAAAGAAAATGAAAAGAAAATGAAAAGAAAATGAATAAAGAAAAATGAATAAAAGAAAATGAAAAGAATGGAAAAAGAGGAATTTTGTCTGGGGTACGGTAGCGCATCCACTCTTTAGAAAGCGTGCCACGCCGCTTTCGCACCAGTCTCTTAAAACCTCACGTTAATCGGAATCTAACTTGCAGAATGCCTATTAAAATAGTTAAAACTTGAAACTAACTTGCAGACTACCCCCCCTACCTCCATTTTCAGGCATCGATGGCTAAAATCGCGTACAGCCGACAAAAACTGTGGCAACAACGCGCACAAACGACACTCGCCGAGAAATTCAAGGAGAGGCAAAAGTTGTATCGGAAAGAAGTACAGGAGAAGAGGTGGGATTGAGATTTTGAGAATGAATAGAAGGCTTGAATAGAAGGCTGAATAGAAGTTATGAGTTGGCAAGGCCAGGGTTAGAACAGGATTAGGAGCAGGGTCAGCCTCCTTGCCTCATCTGGCTTTATTGCTTGATTAGAAGCCAAGATTCTGGTCAGAGCCTGGAGAGCCTGGAGCCTGGAGAGTCTGGAGAGCCTGGCTTGTCTTATCCGAGGAAAGCTATTCAATTCAGAGCTCAAACCCGTTGTGGGCTAAACTTTGCCGATCCAGTTGCTGTCAAAAAAGCCGCACAAGATTTCATCGAAAAGAAGAGAAAGGTGAGTACGGTGAGATCGTAAATAGTAAACGGGTAAATCCAGAAAACTACCGTAAGAGTATTACGATAGTATTCTGAATTACGATAGTATTCTGAGATTCTCTACTTGTTCAGATAAGGGAAGCCGCTTCTGCAATCGATTTGCGAAGTCTTGGATCAATATGTGAGACGGGTGAAGAGGCAGATGCTATTCCGGCTGACCCAAAGCCAAGTGATCAACAAAATATGGATTTGGAGAGGATACGGTAAAGATCAGTGAATGTGAATGTGAATGTGAATGTGAATCTGAATCTGAATGTGAATCTCAATCTCAATCTCAATCTCAATCTCAATCTCCTTTCAGTCCCCTGAGAGTCCCATTGCCACCAGCTTCTTGGCACGGTGTGCCGTTGGATCTAGAGGATTCGGTGGAATGGCGTGAAATGACCGAAGAGGAAGAGAGTTTAGCAAACGAGGAACGATCGTTGACAAGAGAACTTGAAAATGTATGTTACTTGGGTTGCTTTAAGGGTCTGATGGGATGATGGGATGGATTTGACCTGGTCTAGTCCTTTAACCCGGCTCTATACCCAGTGTAAACCCGGTTTCAGCCGGCTTGAACATCTTTAGAACATCCTAAGCCAAAATCTCGTTTACCTTATCCAACCTTATCCAATCCAATCTCAATCAAACATCACATTTCCAGGAGGAAAGTATCTCAATCGATGAGGAAATCGAGCGTCACGTGGCCGCTGATGAGGACGAAATTGAAGAGAATCAGGAAAGCGTACAAGAAACGGTGAGAAGAGAATGGTTAGGATTCTTGGTTTCATGATGGCTGGTTCGATTCTGGTTGTTGTTGTTGTTGATCCTCGTTGTTGTTGTTGTTATTATTGATCCTTGTTGCTTTTAGGGAACCCAGACAGTCGAGCCGCAAACTTTCGCAGAATGTTTAAAGAATTGGGATGGTGAGGGGGCTGAAGAAGTTCAAGAAAACGTTCAAATTTTAGCCAAAATGTACGCAAGTTTCCCGTGGTGTGAGGTGTTTGACGACGATTTCACTGGACATTACAAAGAGCCGGGAGAGGAGACAGCAAAATTGGAGAAGTTGAGCAGTCCGAGGAAGAGGTGGCAAAAAGTGGAGCATCTGTTTGAATCCGTCCATTTTAGAGACATTTCCAATTTGCAAGAGAAAACCTTGCTAAGACAGCAACGAGCCGAAGAGTTACGCCAGCAATTGCTTGAGGAAAAAGCTCAACGATTGAAGGATTTATCGAAAAAGGCAAGATTTTCGATTTAGCACGATTTAGGCAGGAATTAGCACGCTCTAGCTAGCTCTAGCTCTAGCTCTAGCTACCTAGTCTAGCTCTAGCTCTAGCTACCGTAACCCTAAAGTTCTTTTTAGATTGATGAGATCCGAACCCGACAGGCTGAGATCTACGAGCGAAAGATGGATTTGTACGCGACAAGCATGGAGAGTCATGAAGAGAAAAGAAACAAGAATATAGCCGAGATTGTGAAAAAAGCGAAAGATGATGATCAGAGGGTTGGGTTAAAAGAATTGTCTAAAAGAATTGTCTACAATTGTCTACAAGAATTGTCTACAAGAACTCTACGATAACTGTCAGCTTTTAGGTACAAGAGGTGATCTTTTGTAATACGGTTGAAGCTGATTTGTCGGCACATGAGAAAGAGATTCGGGAGAAGGTGAAAGAGAA
Organism: Mesorhabditis belari; assembly: GCA_958450365.1. Taxonomy (NCBI): domain Eukaryota; kingdom Metazoa; phylum Nematoda; class Chromadorea; order Rhabditida; family Rhabditidae; genus Mesorhabditis; species Mesorhabditis belari. Next base: position 2,270,127 of record CAUEEP010000759.1, on the reverse strand, counting down.
AGAATTTGAGAAGAGAAAAGATCGGATCGCGAACGAGAGACAGAAGAGACACGGAGAGGTGAGTGGGCGGTCGATAATACCCATTCTAACCCATTCCCTGAGCTGAGCTGTGCTGAGCTGTGCTGAGCTGAGCTAGTCAAGCCTAGAGCAGGCCTGACCCTCGAGGTCTGACCGTGGCTTGCTCTAAGTTGACTAGATCCGATTCTTGGGACGATCTGAGCTGTCTAGGGTTAAACCCAATCTAGGCTGACCTCTGGGCTGTTATAGGCTTTCCCTTGGCCCGATCCAGGCCAAGCCTGATCCCGCCAATGAACCTAAAGTGAGCCTTGACTCTAACCTAGACTAGCTAGCTTGTCGTTAATCTAATCCAGATCGGATCAAAGATCTCGGTGAAACCCAGCCAACCTGGCATAGCTAGCCTCGCAGAATGGCTAACTTTCAGAAAGTGGCAAAAGAGCAAGCTGCAGAGGAGCGTCGAAAAGTGGCTGAACAGGAAAGAGTTGCACGATTGCAAGAATTGGCTGAAGCTAAACAAGCCCGCTCGTCTTTGGTTGAAGCACAACGGGAAGAGCTGGAGAAAGGAAGGAGGTGAGTGGAATCTGGAAGTAGAGAAAGATTGAGGAAACGGAGGAAAATTCAGAGAACGTCGCCGCCAACGAGAAGAGCGCTTCGAATTGACGAAAGCGGCAGAGATCGAGAAAAAGAGCAACGAGCAAAAGAAGAAACAGATCAAAGTGAGGGATTTGGTTTAGATTTGGTTGAGAACGCTTTTTGCAGTTTGACTCATCGATCCGCAGACACGAGCAAACGATTGAAACGGTGCGGGCAAAAGCGCACGAATTGGCCAACGCAAAGGTCTTTGCTAGGTAAGTTGTCGAGTTCAAAGAATGCCATAATCTAGGGCAAGGATAGCTTTTCTCTAGCTTTTCGAAAGTCGTCAACTTTTGAGTACTTCCTACTTTTGAGTACTTCCTTCCTAGTACTTCCTAATTCTAGATGGGAAGCGCTGACGAATGCGAGTGCCTGGCCGAGTCAATCGACGTCGAAACAATGGTTATGCATACGATGCAATATTACGGTAAGCTACGAGTTACTGTATCTGGAGCACATCCTAGAGCGGCTATAGGGCAAATACTAGCCGGATACTAGCTTCACGTTCAACTAACCATTTACTCTTTGCCATTTATTCTTTACCATTTGCTTCAGTTACACTCTGAGCTTGAAATCATGGCCCACATCATCGGCCAAACTCATCTCGACGCCTGGAAAACGAAAGCTCTCGATGTGACGCATCACAAATTGGCCATGGAGTTCTGCGAGTCGGTCTTTGAGGGTGACTCGACGCAGACATCGCTTTCAACTTCCATTGTCATTGAAGAGGCTTTAGATAAGAAAAAGATCCAGAAAGCTAGACAGAAAATCACACAACGGTGAGAGTGACACAACAAATCGTCAATGAGAACAATTGCAGAGTGAAGAAATGCTATGAACAAGTGAAAGAATCCACACCGTACAAGGAGCAGCTGAAGATCAAAGTGTAAGTCTCTTTCTTTATGTTTTCTTGTTTCTGGTTTCTTTATACCTAATTTGGACTAGTTTCCGATCCAGATCTGGTATTGACTTCGCTTAGATTGATTCCAGAGCTCGAAAAATGTTCCCTAGTAACCCTAGTAAGGTTAGCCTTAACCTAGTAACCATTTTCTTTAGCAAGGATCGCAGCATCCGCGATTTGCAAGCGAGTTTAAACAACGAGAGACAACAAAGGCCAATGGAGCACGCGATCATCGACTTGATCAAACAATTCAACGCCGATGATCAATTGCCGGGTCAACTCTTTGCTTCTGGACTTTTACGAGCCATTGCTGAGCACATTCCATCGTTGGCTGCAACCATTGATCAAGAGAGGTATTTGAAGCTCGGGGTTACTGTGGCCAAAATTCTCAAATCTTTAGAATCCGTGCCAAACTCTTCCAACTGCTCACCCTCATGTGCGACAAGCATCCAATGGCTTCTTTGTACCTCTTCACTTGCACAAATCTTCCCATTTGGTTTGCGGATCAAATGAGCGCTTTGGCGAAGGTACAAAATGGGATTTGTTTTTAAAAATCATCTTATAGAGTGTAAATGTGGAAAAACTCTTGGAACTGCTAGAGCTTTGGGAAGGATTTATTCCAAAAAGTGTCAAATTGGATAAAAGTTACGAAATCGATCAGAGGGAGATCGCGATCCGTGTGGACATGTTTGTTGGGTAAGCTGGGAACTTGAGATTTGGTAAAATGTGACAAATGTATCGTAATTTTGTCTCAATAAGATCTTGCTTAAATTCAAACGAAAATGGATTAAATTAGCACAAAAGTGCATTTTGAATTTGAAATTAATTTGAAAGGGGGCCTAATTTGAAAATCAACCTTCCGAAGATTGGATTGTTCTGAAATTTTGGGAAACTATGTAATCGATGAAGGGTTTTATTTTAAAAAGTCTGCAATCACTCAAAAATATATTAGCTCATGAATGCGAGAAACCAGGATTTTGAACTCTTACTTAATGTCTTTAATGTACTTAAAAAAAAAAAAAAATACATTTATTGAAAACCAATAATGTGATACAAACAAAGGGTACATAATAAGACATAAAGGTTAAACACACAATTTTATGGCACTGCGGCCGTTCTCAGCCCTATTTACCCCTATCACCCAAATGTTGTGAAAGAAAAAACCCACTTGGTGGGAAAAAGAAACATTTTTATCTTGCCAGAGTGATTGAACCCTCGACCTTCCGCTTAAGAGACAAGACTCCTAACCGGTCGGCCATCTGGCCGGTCCTAACTTAATGTCCTTAATGTACTTAATGAACTCTTACTTAATGCCTGAAAAAGTTCTAAAATAAAACATTTTTCAAAAATTCAAAAATTCAAAAAAGCCATTTTGTAGGTTAAGGATAGGGCTTTTGAATGAAGCAAACCGTTTTTTGATTGGATAAGCCGTTTTTTCAGAAAACACATTACCAAAAAACAATCGTTTATAACTTGCCAACCTAATAGCTACTTCTAGACTTGTTTTATGTGTAAAAAACAAAACAGAAAGAAAAACAAGAGCAAAAGCATAAAAAACAATGATTTGAGTGAGAGAAACCGAAAAATGTAATAATTTCCACCAAAAAGCGCTAAATTATGGCAAATCTTTGTGCTTTTTTGCGTAATAGCTACTTCTAGACTGCTTTATGTGTAAAAAATAAAACAGAAGCAAAAATAAGAGCAAAAGCATAAAAAACATGCAAAATTATGAAGGCAGTGGGAAAAATTCGGCGCGAAAATGAATCCGGAAAATGAAAATAATGGCAAAAGGGGAATTTTGTCTGGGGTACGGTAGTGTATCCACGCTTTAGAAAGCGTGCCTCGCCGCTTTCGCGCCAGTCTCTTAAAACCGTACTTAATAGGAATCTAATTGTAGTCTGGGCATACTATAGTCCTTTTCGACTGAAAGCTTGAGGTTACTGTAATTTGGGAGCAACTTTTAAGAGTAGAATGAGCCTAATAGAAAAGCCTAATAGAAAAGCCTAAGCGTTTTCTATAAGATGACTTTCTGACTACTGTAATCTTTATCGGATTGGAAGAGAAGATTACGATAAAGGAGCACTATTAGCACAGGACGTTTAGGACGTTTTAAGGACATTTTCGGATGCTTTAGAACGTTTTAAGGGCATTTTCGGATGCTTTAGAACGTTTTAAGGACATTTTCGGATGCTTTAGAACGTTTTAAGGACATTTTCGGATGCTTTAGAACGTTTTAAGGACATTTTCGGATGCTCTCGGACCTTTTGAAGATCTTTAGAACGTTTACGACATTTTAGGTACTGTTTGACTCTAAATGTGCCAGCCGATTTGGACTCTCTGATCACGAAACTGATGCTGAGCTGTGAGAACTTGAGCCTCGTTGAGCGTTTGTACAAATTTGCGCAAAAGCTCAATGATGTGTCGATGTCGGAGAGCACGTAAGAGAATTCGATTTCGTGTCCAGCCGCCAACGATTACGCTACTTTAGAATCGAGTTCATCAACAAGTTGATCGATCCACTGCTTATTGGCATCATTGAGCAAATGCAGCTAGCTGGATCGGCCATGGAAACGTCGACCGCTTCGTCGATTGAGGTAAAGAGGGGAGATTTTAGTCCCTTAGCCATTAGCCAGGATCCAATACGGTTCCTCCTTTGATCTAATACAGTTCCAATCTTCTAACCACCACCAATCGATTCTCCATGTCAATTCACATATAATCCGTGAGCTAAAAACCAGATTTAAAGCTTGTGGAGCGAGCTAGAGGAGCTCAAAGTTGAGCAGAGGCACAAAAAAGACTTGAAAACCCAACTTTGAGCCCCTCTAGCTCTACAAGCTTTAAATCAAATTTTTCGCTTACGTATCGTATGTAAATCGACACGGAGAATCGATTGGCGGTGGTTAGAAGATCCGGGATAACGGCTAAGGGACTAAAATCTTCCCTGAATATTTAACATTTTTTTAGGAGAGTAACACCGTAATCCCTCAACTGCACGATAATCCGTACTGTTTGATAGCGTTGGCATTTTGCTCGAGGCTGAAAGAAGTCGATTTTAAGGTGAGTTCAATCTTCCAGTGATTTGAATCTTTCCCTAAACCATGCCAAAACTACCGTAGTCTTGGCTGCGACGAGGTTACGGTAGTTTTCTCAACTACAGTACGAGTACTAGGCACTAGGTTTAAAATCGATTTTCTAAAAATCTGATCAATACCAATTTTTACATGATATCCAACTAAGAAAAAGTCAAAGTTTCATCAAAATCTGTCTACAGTTTTTGGAAGAAATCGCTTGGAAACGTGTTCACCCTATTAACTTTTTTTTGAGTAGACAGATTTTAACGAAACTTTGGCTTTTCTTTAGTTGGATATCATGTAAAAATTGGTATTGCTTTGGTATTGGTATTGCTCAGATTTTTCGAGAATCTATTTTAACGTTACTTGATCGCTGTGGCTAGATCGTTCATTTTCAGAAATCCTTCTGCAACAACGATTCTCGTTTCATGCGATTGGGTCTGATCCTCTCAAAATGTATCCACTTCACTTCTGATCAAAATCCTCTCCGCAATTCCGATTTCTATGCCCAATTACCTGTTTATAAGGGATTGCCTTCTGCAAAAATGGCATCCATTGTGCTAGTTGGACGGCTGACCGTGTTGAGCCCGAGTCATCAGGTTTTCATTCACAGATTCATTTCAAATCTCATTCTTTCAGCTCCTCTTTCAACTTGGCGGCTCAAGTTCGACTCTAGCTACGTTGTGTCAATTGCCGATTCAATATTATGTACGTTTTAACTGTACAAATTACGAAAAAGTCGTAATCAAATTGATTACGACTAAATAGATGAATAATCAATAGTGAATACCGTAATCCGTTTTCCATCCTGCACTTTTGTCAAAGGAGCAACTCAAAGAAATCAAAGCAGTCAAAGAAATCAAAGCAGTCAAAGAAGGCAAAGCAGTCAAAGAAGTCAAAACAGTCAAAGAAATCAAAGCAGTCAAAGAAGTTGTGCCAAAGCTATTTTTAGATCCAAAAGCCAGGTCCTGGTCTAGCCTTACTCTAGGGCTCGTCCCAATCCGTCAGGCTTGGCTCCAGGCTCTGATCTGGACTCTAGAAGTTAGATCTGACCTCTAGAAGTCAGTCAGACCTGACCTAGCTTAAACCCCGTAGAACTCAACGTAAATCAACGATTTCAGACAAAGAAACCCTCTCGTGAGCTGATCGTGATGGCGATTGCTTTGATCGCGCGAAACTCTGTTTCCGGAATAGATTTGATCAAGCAACATCTTGGCATTGAATGGATCAGCAAAAGTTTAGAGGTAGATGATCTCAAAATGGCTACCGTAATCCCAAATGTTAGAGTCGAAATAGTAGCTTAGAGCATACTTTAGAAAACAACTTAGAGCACCTTTTAGAAGACATTAAACAGTCGATTTCAGCTCTCTACTAGTCAGCCACGATTCCAAAGCTACAGTTTCTCCAAAGATGATCTTTCTTCAATGATTCAATTCTTTAATTCAAATCTCTAACTGTACATACTTTTTTTGAGTTTTTGATCTCCTAAGTTTGTAAAAGTTTAGTTTTTTAGTTTTCTAACAAATTTACGCTAGGCTACGGTAAATTTGATGCCTTTCACGTTTTCTTCAAAACTTTCCGAGTGATTTTTTTGAGGTTTGGTTTTTTTTTATAGCTTATTTTATGGTTTTACTGTACATAGAGTTTAAATGATTCTAGCTGCTTCGATAAATATTTTGGTTGAGGTTAAAATTTGTCTTGTAAAGTTGGTATTACCATGCTTATTCTTGTCTTCTTGTCAAAATTGAGTCGTCCTACAATGCGGTAATATCTATAGTAATCCCCGAACGTAAGTAAGTAATCTCAGTCTTTGTACTAGTCCCGGAACAGCCAAGAGGCCTTGGATTACGACAGCTCTTGTTTACGGATCACGGCAGTCAAAGCTACCGTAATCCTAAAATGTCTATAAATTCTCTAGCCTAAAGATAAAACATATAAAACATATAAAACATAGGAAACATAGGAAACAAAGAAAACAATATTCCTAAATAGCAATTCGCAAAAGTAGTTAACAAACAAATGTAAAGATCTACAGCTAAACGGCGGAGTATCAAAATTTGCTCTAAAGCGACTAGTTAACAAAGAAAATCTGCTTTTTTGGGGGGTGGAAGAAATGCGACCTTTTTTTGCGCACCCAGCCAAAAGCGCCTTTTTTTCGCTGGAAAAGGCTTTCGGAAAGGCCGTAGAGCTTCAAAAATCTTTCCATATCAGGGAATCGTATCCGTAGATTACTAATTTTGACAAATCAGATCTCGCTGACACGTCAAATTTGAGCTAAAAGGCAAAAACTGAAAAAGCGCTAACTTGCGTAGTTTTTGCCTTTTAGCTCAAATTTGACGTGTCAGCGAGATCTGATTTGTCGAAATTCTTAATCTACGCATACGATTCTCTGATATGGAAACATTTTTGAAGCTCTACGGCCTTTCCTAAAGCCTTTTCCAGCAAAAAAAAGATGCGCTTTTGGCTGGGTGAGCAAAAAAGGTCGCATTTGCCCTACCCCCGTTTTTTTCCCTTACAAATTACAAAATAAGCATTAAAAACAAGAGATTTGGGGGCATTTATCGTAAAAGTGGCAAATTTCTATATTTTCTTTGAAAAAAGGGATAAATCGAGCTAATTTTGGTCGTTTTTGCGCGCATTTGATGCCTTTGGCCGCGCTCTATGTGCAATTGATGGAAAAAAGTGCAAAAACATTAGCGAAACCATAAAAACATGCAAAAACATTAGCGAAACCATAAAAACATGCAAAAACCAAGAATATTAAAATCTAGTCACGCTGAAATTAATGTTTCGAGTTTTTTTTGCGCGGCGCTGAAATGACTCGCGCTGAAATGAACGCGCACTGATTCGTTGGCGCTGTAAAACTTATAGGAAACAAAGAAACCGATATAGTTATAAGAAATGAAGAAGCTGATATTCCCAATAGCAATTTTGAAAATAATAGTAATTAACGAAACAATGAAATTAATTAACAAGACAAGTGTAAAGATATTCAGTTAAAGGACGGAGTATCGAAGGTTTCTCTAAAGCGACTATTTAATCAAGAAAATCTGCTTTTTCCGCTCTTTCGCACAAAATTTAGCATTTTTCTTCTTTTCTTTATCATAGTTTTGATTATTTAACATTTTCTTGCTTTCAGATGATGGAATGTTTCTCATTTTTGGATTCTATCGTCAAAATCGACAATAAAACGGCGGAAATCTCAACGGAATCATTGCAAGAAGCGGCAAGGTTTGTTTGTTTGTTTTTTGTTTGTTTGTTTTTGTCTTTTATTTTAAAAGTTTTCAAAATATAGAGTAAAATAGGCGTTTTTTTTAAGTTAAGTCATCAAAATCAGCGATTCAAGCTACCGTAAATACTATAATAGTACCCCACCCCCATAATGACGGTGCGGAGCGTTACGTAGTCTAGCTTTGGACGCGTTTTTCTCGACAATGATTTATGCTACAATGCGCGCTTAGGTATCAAAAAAATAGCCCTGAATTTCCGCTATTTTTTGATACCAAAGACGCATTTTTTGAAAGTACGGGCGCTTTGAAAAAACTAAAAAACTTGCGACTACGCGACTGTACGAGGGGTGTGGGGTACTATTACAGTATTTACGGTAGAGTAAAATAGGCGGTGCTTTTAAGCTAAGTCATCAAAATCAATGATTCAAGCTAAGTCATTAAAAAACTGAAAACTACTGTTTTTTCTTTCATTTCAAGCTACACTACTGAACAATGAAATATCATATTTGAAAAACGATCGTCACTTTCGCGCGTCTGTAACTCTCTTGTCTTTACCTTATTTCTAAATATTAATAGTACCATTGTGTAGCCCTTGAAAAGAGCTTTCAGAAAATGTATAACACTAATAGTTTAAACTCAAAGACAAGGGAGTTACAGACGCGCGAAAGTGACGATCGTTTTTCAAATATGATATTTCATTGTCCAGTACTGTAGCTTTGCAATTTTCAGATCTTTTGCTCTTCAGCCGACCACCGCCGACTATTTTGACTCGTTAACTGAAAAAGTTTGTTGAGATTTTCTGATTGTGACCATTTTTTTTTCTAGGACATTGCCCATTTTCAAGAGAGGCTTTTCTCGATCGCTGTTGAGGTGTTTTTACAAAGAAAACCGGATTCTATAAGTAATTTTAGGGTAGAGCTGATGACGACGAGAATTCACTGAATGATCGACGGGCAACTCTCGCACTGCGACTTTTATACAATGCGGGAAATCGATCGGGTAAGGAAATGATAGGGAAATTAATAAAATGGTGTTAAGATAGGTTACGAAAGACGCTACCAGCTGATGCCATTTCACTATTTCGGGCGCTTCTCCGTTTTGCCGAGCTCCGATCGGAGGTGATCGCGCTGATGGTTCAACTTTTCGACAAGATGCATTTGGGTATCGTTTTGTTGAAGTTGACGTTGAAAGTTGAAAAGTTAGCTTAGTTATTTTTAGATTGTGCATTGAAAGCCGATTACCAACTGCTTCTTGGCGAGATCTGTGTTTTGTGGGAAAAGGATGGGAAAGAGAGGTAAACCATTGGAAATCGATCATTTTATTTCAGATGTTTGTAAGAAGAATGTTTGTTTCAGGCAATGGATTGATGCTTTTCTCTTGAATTGCCTCGAGAAAGATGGAGCATTTTTAGCGCATTCTTTTGCAGGTTTAAAACATCGTAATTCATGATCAAGTTTTCTAGATTTTCAATCGGATCACTTCTCGGCTCTTCTGACTGTTACTGAGGCCTTCATTGAGGCGGAATTGGAGGTAAAGTTTGTAACATTAAGTTGTATTAAGTTAAAATGTATTAAGTTTTACTTTAGATTCATATGAACAATGTGCAATTTGCGGTCGATTTGATCATTCGAATAGTTTACGATTTTGGTGAAGAATTAGTAGAAGAACGACAAAGAACCTACATCGAATGGCTGCTGACATTGATGAAAATTATTGGTAACTTGATCTTTAATACAAAATATAATTTCTTACAGGCTTTGCGGCTCTTCAAAAACGTTATGAAAGAGAAGTTGACTCAAGGAGATTGGTTCACTCGATACGACAAGTTCTAGAAACGGTTGGTTTTTGAATCGGAAACAGTGGCCTAGTAAGGGCTTTTCTCTTACTAGGCTAGGCTCTTGCGCTCTTACGTCGGCTCTTTGCTTGCTTCAAGTAGCATTGTATACTAGAAGACCTGCTCTCAAGTCTATGATGACAGCCAAACACAGGAGACAACGTCTTCAAAACTATTAATAGCTTAAAGAGCGCCATGAGCTAGCTTAAAGGGCGATGAAGCTAGCTTAAAGAGCGATCAAAGAAAATCGATGAAATTTTCTAGAAAATTGAGTGTTAAAAGACTTTTGCACATGACTGTAGGTTGTTGACGCCGAATCTTTGGATCAAATCGACGCGCCGGTGATCATTCGAGCTCCTGATCGACCACTTCCTCCACCGATCACTCGACGAGATGCTGTGCTGGTATGTGAAATCTTTTGCTGAAGCTAACTTTAGAACAAAGGTTAACTTTAGAATTCACCAGGTCTAACACGATTATCATCAGCGATTCATCGGACATCAATAGAGAAACGGGCATTGCTGAAATGTGAAACGATAGCGTCGATTGGTAACTTGACGTTAGAAATCTGATTCCATGTGATACAGGGAATTTGTGTTCCGTTTCCGAAGCGAATCGCTTGGAGGCTGGTCAAAATGGCGGAGTGCTTCTTGTGCTATCTTGTGCGAAACTTGGACCAAATGATCGACCATTTATTGTAAGTTTTAATGGTATTAAGCGTCAGAATCGATTCTATTACAGAGTGAAATATTTAGGTTCAATGGTGTATCACCACTCTTCGTTTCATGGTGCTTGGATGTCCGGAAAATCAACGCGAATTGGCAATGCTTGACGATGTAAGAGTTTTTCGATGATTTGTAAATTGTAAATTGTTTTTGGATGATTTGTAAATTATCTACCGTATTCTAAGAGATCTGGTTCAAATAAAGGTTAACTTTTTTTTTAGAAACCCTCTGGTGTAATCGATCGATCGAAATTACTGGAACAACTCGGGTTGAAATGCGAAATCGAAGCTGATGGACGAGTGCGGATAATGAATGAAAAACGATAGTTTTGTTAATTGTTGTTGTTACTATTTTGAAGGTAATAAAGGTTTAAAAGCAGTTAAATTTTGTGGAATTGGTTAAAATCCAATACTTGTCTTAATTGAAAAAAGTCCTTCCATACCGATAAGTGATTTGTCCGACATCAATTCTGACCGTGACATTTTAAAGAATGTTCTTTATTTTTCCAGGCCATGTTTCTCAGCAAGTTTATGCATCGATTTAGATTTTATTTTAATAGAAGCTTTAGTAAAGGCTCTAATAGAAGAGCCATCTATATCGTCGCGTTTTCTACACTTGTTTACGCTCAAAGAACCGCTCAGATCTTGGCGCTCAGGTACGCTCGCGCATTTGTTTTTGCGCGCTTAGGTATCAAAATAAAGTAAAAAGATAGGGGGGATTTTTTGAGCTATTACAAGTATTTTTTAGCTACAACCAGCGCTTAGAAAAAATGACGGAAAAGTGGCGAAGAAAACGCCGATTTTATAGCAGCGTACAGAAACAAATGGCGGCGAGATATGAGCAGTTCTTTTACGATAATCATGCTTTGTTAGTGTATTTGTACAATTGCGGTTTTATTATATTAAAATCCAATTCAATCCAAAATCCAATTTAAAGATTCAAGAAAAAGCAGTTAAATTTTGTGGAATTGGTTTGAATCCATTCTATTACTTGTCTTGATTTAATTTTATTCTATTTCTTGATCCATTCTATTACTTGTCTTGAGTAATTTTGTTCCTTAAGTGCTTTGTTAGATATGCTTGGAATCTGACTTTTGATTTTTTGATGAATGTGATTTTTTAATGAATGTGCATCATATTCTTTTTTTTTCAGGACATGTTTCGCAGCAAACCAAAGAAATCGGCTCCGAGTGGTGCAGCGGCGGCGAATGTGCCCGGGGGAATGGATTTGCTCAACTTTGGAAACTTTGATGAGGCTTCAATGGGACATGGCAGTGAGTTATAAATAGGAAGTATGTGCACTGAAAAAAAAATGAAACTTTCATTTGATTTGATGATTGTGGCTTTTGAATATATTTAAATTCGTTTAAAACTATTTAAAATCATTTAAAACCCTTGAAAATCATTTAAAACTATTTAGAACTATTTAAAATCATTTAAAACCATTTAAAATCATTTAAAACCATTTAAAATCATTTCAAACTATTTAAAACCCATAGATCAACATGATTTTAGGTGGTGCCGATTTGGAAAATGATGCCGAGCTACTCGCCGAGTTGGCCGCTTTACAACAAGAGGAACTGCGAAGGTATCTACGAGTTAAAACTTTTCACTTTAACTTTTCAATGTTAAAACTTAACTCGACAAAATTGTCTACCTTAGTCGACCCGCTCCCCGACAACCCGCAGCAGCACCAAAGAAGCCAAATCCGTTTGTGGAGCTGAATGACGACGCGCTTGCTTCGGCACTCTCCGAACTGCCAACATCTGGGGATAACGATGACGATGCATCTTTTGACAATGACACCGATCTCTTGGTATGAACTTTACACGTTTAATCGACTAGAAACCGTGATTTGTCTAAATTTACCTAAATCTAAATCTAAATTCAAATGTAATTGGTTTTAGCAAGAACTCACCTCTCTCACCGATGCCGGTCGATCGTCAGCAAGTCTTCCACCAGTTCCACAACGACCATCGGCTTCTAATGCTATTGTAAAAGGTTAAATTGTTTGTTGAATTTTCTAACTGATAGTTTTAGGCGTTGATAACTCTCTTATCGGTCGACTTTCTCAATTGACAACAGTTTATCAGAAGCTTTTCACCGACTCACAAGCGAAAGGAGATCAAGCAAAGGCTAGAAGGTAGTTTAGTTTAGTTTAGTTGATGGTTTAGTGTTACAAAATATGTTTTAGACATCAACGTTCCATTGATAAGCTGAAGGAACTCTCGGTGAAAGCGACTCGTGGAGAGAAGATCGATGAAGATGAGATTCCGCCGGCTCCACCTGGGTTTCAGGTGAGAAATTCGAGAAAATTTAAGGAAAGATCTAAAAGTTGTCAATCTTGTGGTATGGGTTAGAAAATCTTAATTAAGCTAGCTCCAACGAGTTCATCGTCTTCTATGGAACCCCAGCGAGCCGCTCCACCATTGCCGCCAAGAAACGCTTCGAAAGCCGAAGCTTCTGGATCAAAAAGAGAGGAATTTCGCAAAATGCTCATTCGGCGGTAATTGCTTTATCACTGAAAGGCTTAATAAGCTAAAAGTTCACACTCCAAGGTCTAAATTATATAAAAAGCTTGAATCAAACTTCAATTTGACCTTTTTAGTCGCGATGCCTACACGGCCAATGGAAAACTAGCCGTTGCAGCTAAGGATAAAGCATCGGCTCTACATTTTGTGAATACTTCGAAGATGTTTGATCAGGTATTTTTGGATACTATTCAAAACTTTATCTATACGCTTGTGTTTCAGGCTTTAGCTGCTATTGAGGGTGTGCCAGAAGAGGATTTGGATGCGAATGAAGTTCCACCAAGTCCACCACCTTACAAGTAAGTTTGAGCTCAGTGTCTTTGTAAATTTATGTCTTCGTTTTTAGTCCTCAATCAGCTCAACAAGCATCGCCTGTGAAAACAAATTCACCAACAGTTGCCCCACCAAGAGCTCAAATTCAAAGCAATGATAGAGAGAAGAAGAAACGAATCATGGACACCTTGCAACGAAGGCATGGATTTAAACTTTTGAGCTGTTAAATTTTTTTTTTTGTGTTTAGGAAGGATGCGAACATTCAATATGGAAAAGCTGCTGTAACAGCTGGAGACAAGATGGCCGCAAAAGAGTACATGGATTCGGCTAAACAATTTCAAGAGGTATAGTTTATAGATAGCTAATAGCTAAAGCTAAAGATAGCTTCAAGAGGTAGCTAATAGTTAACCATCAATTTGTAAAATTCTTTATTAGCCATTAAAAATGGCTTTGAGATTTATAGTTTTTCCATCCATGTTCTTCATCTTTTGAAAGAGTAAATTGGCAAATAAATCTTCCTCAAAAAAAAACTGTCTTTTAAACCTTTTCAACTTTTTGCAATGTTTTGACGGGTGCGCCTCGTATGAAAGTGACTCAAAATGCTCGCAAATAAACCGGCTTTTCAGAATTGAGAGAAAAGAGAGGAAAGAAAAAGAACTCGTGCAAAGTGACTAGTCATACTCGGCCAAAAAATTTAGGCATTGACGGCTTTGGAATCGGTGTCGATTGAGGATTTGGATGAATCGGAGATCCCCGATAGCCCGAAACCATATCGGTTTGTTTAAACCACCGATTTATAGAGGGTGACCAAAAATAGCCCGTTCTTTCTTTTTTTTTTCTAGGCTCATATTTCTGTGATTTGTAGACCAAAAAGGTTAATTTCTTTTTTTTTTTAAATGAAAATTCACATCGTTTTCTGTATTTGTTCAAAATTTCATGACCATAGCATCGATAGATATAATTTTTTTATGAACCCTCAAAAATGTCTGATCAAAAAAAATAACGAGCCGCAATTCAAATTTGGGACTTTGGTCGTTTTGGGATCGTTTTGGTCTACAAATAACAGAAATATGAGCAATAGAATGGACCATTAGGACGGGTTATTTCTGGTCATGTCGAATGAAAAATTATTTGATTATTTGGTCATTATTTGATTTTCAGACCACCACCAAAGACTTTCCTCGACGGTTTGATGTATCGACAGAAACAATTTGAGGATTTGGTCGACAAGTACAAACAACAGGATGATTCTCGAAAAACTAGGTTGGTTTGGAGATGATTGAAAAATTGTGTATTGCTTTTTAAGAATGAACGAGCGAATGGCCGCACAATACATTGAGGCGATTAAAGAGTACAGAGCGGGACGACCGGTTAGTTTAGCGCTCAAAAGATAGTTGCCTTGAAATTTGCTAAACTTGCATTAGTTTTCATGTTTATGTTTAGGTCGATGTGGAAGCACTGCCAACCCTGCCCAACATGACTCCACTTCCATCACAACAGGGTGTGCCACAGAAGAGTGCAATCACGCCACCGAGTGCCCCTTCAACTGGATCGAAAAGGCCATCCGCTTCTCCGTCACGACACAGTGAGATATTTTTGGGAACTATGCAGATGTAGATGCAGATCTATGCAGAACTGCAGATTTGTAGTTGTTGAATGAGATAACTCACTTGATTATGACCAAGAATTCCTTTCAGTTCATCAACCAGAAGTTGGCCCTCTCGCTCCGACGGGGGTCGCTGGTGAATCGAGAAATCAAGTACAATTGGAGTTTCTCGTTCAACGACAAACCGAGTTCAAGGTTTGGAAAAGAATTTGTGGCTAAAATATAACTTTGTATTCAGCAAGCAGCAATGCACGCCAAGTCAAAGGGGAACATTGAGATGGCAAAAGAGTACCTACTGAAGGCAAAAGGATTCGATCCGATGATCAAAGCCGCGCAAGCAGGATTGCCAGTATCAATCAAGGTTTTTACGGTGTGATCTAATTGGTATGCCGAAAGTTTTTTTTAGAATACACCAATTCCACCGCAAGAGCTGACTCCGGCGAGCGCTTTGCAGCCGAAAATTGTCGTTGCCGGCTCGTCGAGTGAGACTGGAGTTGAAAGTGGGGTTATTTAAAGGCTAAATAAAAGGATTATTTTCTTTTTAGAACGTGGAGAAGTCCTTTCGTTGATCGAGAAAACGCTGATCGAACAAGTGCAAAAGGCGGAGAATAATCGATTGAGGTTCACAAGGCTGGGAGATGTTGGAAAGGTGAGGAAATTGACATTGGCATTGGCATTCGTTTAATTGTATATTTCAGGTGAAACTCTTTGAGGAATGGGCAAAGCACACGAAGAGTGACTTGCTTTTGGTGAGAGAGGTGGCAAAGCAAGGGTTGAGGATTCCGCAGTTGGTTTTTGGAAAGAAGATATAGCTTTATTATTGGCAGTATTTCAGTGTTTAATAAGTCTATTGCAGTGTTTAATGAGTCGATTTCATTGTTTTGTTTCTAGATTTCATTATGAGCAACGAGCCGTGCCAAATGCGGATCTTTTCCCCGAGCTAGCTGAAGATCTCTTTGAGTTGACGATTTGCAGTAAGTTCATGCTTTTTTGCGAAAAAAAAGTTCATAAAGCAGTAAGTTCATAAAGCTGGTTTAGATGCTGTCCAAGTACCAATACCGTCTGGTTATGAGAGTCAACACGCAAACATTTTTGTGAAGTTCGTCTTTGAGCTCTCAAATTTTATACCTTCAACACCTTTTAGATACGAACTCCCGTACCCGCCCGAAAAGCATCAAGCTGGACAAACGAAACTCGTCGCTGGCACTATTAGTCCTGGTTAGATTTTTGAAATCGATTTTAACTTGATCTGTTTAGATTTCAATGAGATAATCCAATTGCAAGTGGGCACACGAAAATCGAGAGGGCAAAAGTTGCTGCGCGTTTTGAAAAGAGCTCCACTCAAATTGGAGGTTTGTTTTCTTTTAGTTTTACGATTCATTTCCAACTCTGTGTGTCTAGGTTTATCAAAAAGGCGGCTTTCTGCGAAGTGACAAATTGTTGGGGACGGCCGAGGTGAAGTTGGAAACATTGGAGACAACGGCACAATTGGAGGAGAGTGTTGCGTTGAAGGTGGGGTTTTAAATTTTCTTATCTAAAAATGGTTTAAGTATACGCTAGAGTCAAAAAAAATTCAGGTAATCTGCAAAATTTAGATTTAAATTTAAATTTAAATTCAAAGATCACAAAAATGCTTTAGACTGACATTGAGCTTTGAAATTTTGATTTTTGATTTCCTTTCAAATTCAAATCTGCGAAACTTTTGAACACCTTTACAACTTTGCACATTGCCAAACCCATAATTTCCCTCAGTGCATAACATTCATTCAATGTCATGTCATGTTCTTACCCTTTGCACGGCTTAGCTGATTTTTTGATTTCCTTACTTGCTTACCTTTGTTTTCCATATAGGGTGGCTGGCTAATCAAAGAACCCCCGACGCCTTGCTGTGTTTTGCTTTTTGGTGATGCAGGGAATAAAAATAAGCGACGACAAAGGGTAAGGGCTATTTTCTTTCTTTGATTTCTTTCACAAATCACACCCAAATCCTACCTTCTATCTCACAATTTCGAAGATCACGAGTATCACAAAAGAATCAGAATCATCTTTCTTTCATGTTTGAGTTCGCTAGCACTTGCACATGTCGAACTTTTTATTTTTGAAAACAAAAGATCAAAGTCATAGAAAGCAGATAAAAACTCGTTTAGACTATTCCAAGCAATTTTCTCATTTCAGGACAACAAGAAAGCCGTCGGTGGAATGTTGCGTGTTCGCGTCCGTGTCCGCGAGCCGCTCGGAGACACAAAATTGGCGATTCGACACGAGAAATGGTTGGTACTCGATAATTAGACTGTTTTTTTTCGATGATTTTTCTTGTTTCTATTCAACTCGAGTTCTTGTTTTTTTTTTGCTTTTGCCAGTGATCCTTGTTACGGTTCATTTATTTTGACTTTTGAGTAGCTTTTTTTCGTCTTTTTTTAGCATCATCATTTGCTCATTTCTCGACATTTTGAGCTATTTATGTCCCATATTTTATCTGTGATTTACTTTTTTTTTCTTTCTTGGTTTTTGTGTTAGTTCAATGTGCATGTCTGTTATTGAAAAAAGTTTAATAAATATTCTCGTTTAGAGCTTTGATTAGGAGACTTTATACATTGTGAGGTGTGCTGAAAAGTATTGGATTGTTAGGTTTTGTTTTACAGTGATGTGCAAAAGTCTCTTTTAACACTCAATTATCTTTGAATCGTTTTCCTCGCAATTTCGATTTCAAATAGGCCCATAGATTTTCGATAACATTTAAATCAGATGAAAATAGTGGAGCTTTGATCAAAGAAACTGATCTCATTGATTGATCTCAAAACAATCCCGGTAAATGCGCTTTTCCTTCATTCGAGAGAGTCACAAAGCGGCCCATCAAAAGTTTGCTTTTTGTGTACTGACGAATTATCTTGATAAACCATCGTGGATTCATCGAAGCAGTCGCAAATGGAAGTAGACATCTTTCAAATATCTCAATATATTGGCGAGAATCCATTGTTGACTTTACGAGGAAAAGCGGACCCGTTCAACTTTTACACATCACACCTAAAGAAAGTGTTGAGCTTCTGCGGAAACTTAGAAACCGTAAAAATAGTCATGAACTCGGCTCGGCGCACTACTATTAGAGAGAATACGGTAACAATTAACAACTATCATTTATCACAAATCGCATCTAAAGAAATCACGTTGAGCTACATAAAAAGAAAATTTATCTTATTTTTTTTTATTTCTTATTGTTTTTCTTTGTTCACTTATTTACTGGTACCAATTTATTTTTTTTAGATGCAACGAGGGTGTTTATCAACTCCGGATAAAGAAATGATCGTCGAGGCAACGCAGCAACGAATGCCACGACAAGACGTTGCTCGCCTCTTAGGATGTACGCCCACAACAGTCTCTCTTTTTACGGCAAAAATGAATGCGTCTGAAAATGTGCACAGATGTAAGAAAAAGGGACGACCGAGGATTACAGCAAAGAATGAAGACCGATTCCTTACGAGAGCTTTCAAGGAGGATCCGAATTTGACGTTGAACGATGGAATAACTTTTTTCAAGCACTTTAAACAAGAATATTTCCCTCTGGACCTTGCAACGACGCTTGCTTCAAGTAACATTGTAGACTAGAAGACCTGCTCTCAAGTAGCATTGTAGACTAGAAGACCTGCTCTCAAGTCTATGATGACAGCCAAACACAGGAGGCAACGGCTTCAATTTGCTCGAATCTATTCAAGTTGGACAGTCGATGATTGAGCCCTGGTGATTTTCGTTGAATGAAACAAAAGTCGATATTTTTCTTCAAATCGAAATCATCTGATCGTCGTCGTCGTCGAACGTCGGACTTCGGTCCAATCGGAAAGCGATATCAACTCAAGTACTTGCAACCTACGGTGAAAACAGGCGAAGGATCATTATGTGTTTCGGTGAGGATAACTTTCTTTTTATGTAGTTCGACGTGATTTCTTTAGATGTGATGTGTGATAAATGATAGTTGTTAATTGTTACCGTATTCTTTCTAATAGTAGTGCGCCGAGCCGAGTTCATGACTATTTTTACGGTTTCTAAGTTTTCGCAGAAGCTCAACACTCGAATCCCCCACAAGATCTCATTGTCAGCTACATTTTCCGACCCCACATCGATAGGTTCTGATAAGCGCTTCTCGAGATTTCGAGGAATTTAGGCAACGCTCAGCATGCACGACGATTAGAGAGAATCCGGTATATTGTTGTTTTATTTATTATTGAAAGTAATAAAAGTTTAAGAAAAGTTGAATTTTGTGAAATTGGCTAAAATCCAATCCATTTGCCTGTCTTGATTTAAATAAAATTTGATTTCCATAGTTGGACAGAAAATCTGATCGTCACATTTGAATAAATGCTCTACAGTTTTTTGAAGGCCATTTTTTGCAGCATTAATTTATAGATTGTATTTTAGAGATAAGCTATGGAAATTACGATCGATCTACGAGGGTAAATCTCCTTGGAAAACAGTCTACACGATCGACAATGAGGTTTTTTTTTCTTGACAATCTTATCAACAGTCAAAACCATTTGTTTAGGCGAAAGTGAAACAAATGAAGGGAGAAGTGAGTGTGGTTTTCAAAATCGTGCCAATCGAACAAAATCTTTTCTGGAGAAACTGGAGAAGACACCAAACTCTTCACCGGTTCATTTGCAAGCGTACGGATGGAAGAATCGTGACATCGGTTCTTTGCAAGCGTACGGATGGAGGAAGCATGACACCGGTTCTTTGCAAGCGTATGGATGGAAGAATCGTGACACCGTCACTTTGGTAACTTCACTTTTTTTTGATTTTTTACATTATTAATGGCAGAATTTTCGATTTACTTTTATGGTTAGAAAGGTTTTTCTCATCGCCGCAATTGTTGCAATTCACTTCAGTAACTCAGTAACTCGACTACCGTAGCCATTTGTGTTTAACCTTGCTTTTGATCGTTTGAAGATCTATTTTTGCCATGTAAAAACCATGCCAAACCTATTTTGCCATATAAGAAACCATGCCAAACCTATTTTGCCATATAAGAAACCATGCCAAACCTATTTTGCCTATAAGCCTATTTTGCCAAACCATTGAAACAAGTGTTTACTCTAGTTTAAGCAAAAATTACTCTAATAAAAGCAATTTAAGTTGTAAGTTTAGACTAGATTACTGTAATTAAAGAAGCAAGCATTAAAAATAAAGCACAAAAATTGGCGGCAGGCGGCAGCAAAGGTCATTTTCCCGTCTTTTTTTTTTTTTTTCACTAAGCTAAAGACTAAACTTGTGTCGAAATTGTCGAATTTTTTTTCCTTTTTTAAATCCAAAGTAAATTTTAAATCCACTCACCGAATCTACAATTTACTTACTTACTCATTTCCGCGTTTTTTTCTTTTTCTTTTTTTGCCTTAGAATTTTGGTCACAATTTGATTCCTTTTGAGGTGAAAAATGGAGAAATACGCCCACTCAATTGATTTTTAAATGAGATTGATATTTTTTTGAAAACTAAAATTCGATACTTCGATACACTAAGCCTTGAAGTTGCTTTGAAGTATTCTTTATATGGTTAGCTGGCTAGATTTCAGGGCTACATTTCAAGGCTACATTTTAGGGGCCAGATTTTAGAGCTAGATTTCATGGCTATATTTCAAGGCTATATTTCAGGGCTATATTTCAGGGCTAGATTTTAGGGCTAGATTTTAGGGCTAGATTTCAGGGCTATATTTCAAGGCTATATTTCAGGGCTATATTTCAGGGCTAGATTTTAGGGCTAGATTTCAGGGCTATATTTCAGGGCTAGATTTCATGGCTATATTTCAGGGCTATATTTTAGGGCTAGATTTTAGAGCTAGATTTCATGGCTATATTTCAAGGCTATATTTCAGGGCTAGATTTCAGAGCTAGATTTCAGGGCTATATTTCCAGGCTACTATATCCCTGAACTATATTTTTTCAAAAGTATTCCCTAAAAAATCATCAATTTCCTCCTCATTTTTTCCCGATTTTGGCGATGATTTTCATCAAAAATCTCAAAAAAAGAATTGAAAATTGTTTGATTTTCGAACGAGAAATGGGAAAAAAGGTTGTCTTTCCTCTCCCCCTACCCACAGAAAATCTATTTATTTTGAGGAAAGTCGGCAAAACATGAAAAGAAAAGGAAAAAGATTAAGAATTTTTTTTTTGTCATTTTAACTTCTCTACATCATTTTCTTTGAGCTTTTCTGTATCCTTTGAGATTTCGAAGTGTTCATCTTCTTGAGTGGGCTTCTCCATTCAATCAATAGTCATTTTTTTTAGCTTTCTCGAGCTTTTGAGAAATCTTTCGTCAAAGCTTTCATTTTTTTTGATTTTCGATTGAATGATGCATTCAATTATTATAAATGAGAGTATTTCATCGATTGATCGCTGTGGAAGAGAGGGAAGTACAAGGTAAGTCGGTGAAAATGAGATTTGAATAAGTTTTAAGGGTTTGTTAGGTTAGGAAAGGTTTTTATTGGATTGATAAGTTCTTTAAGAGTATTATGGATAGCTTAGAGTTTAGAGCTTAATAGATTAGAGTTTAATAGCTTAGAGTTTAATAGCTTAGAGTTTAACTGAGATACCTAGGCTGACCTTTAGAATTTAGATTTTAAAGAATACTATAGAAATATGTTAATTAGTTTGGAGAAAATTTGAAGAAAAGGTTTTGAAAAAATTTGCAAAAGATTTTTTTGACTTTTTTTTTGATTTTTTTTTTTTTGATAGTTTTAATTTTAAAAGAATTTTGATTTTTAGAACTCAAACGTCGTCTTCTGCGAAATCGCAGAATTCGTCGAAAAACGAGCACGTTGATGATGTGGAAATGGGAACAATTGAGAAACTGAATGGAATGGGATACGACGAGAAATTCGAAATCGATCCACCCCTCGTTCTACAACCACCACCAAGGAGGAAAAATGGGAAATTGCAAAAGACGGATCGACCTGTGATAAGGGTAAGGTTTTTGATTTTTTTGGGTTTTCATTTTTTTTTGTTCAATTTCGAATGTCCGAAACTGAACCAGACGTCCGAAAGTAAATGCTTTTTTTTTTAAAAACCAAATTTTCGCTTAAATGAAAATGATTCAAAACAATAATCAGAGTATTATTTCAATATTTTTATGTTTTATGCATATTTTTCGTCATTAGTTAGTCTTAAAATTGAAGAATAAGTGTTAGGTTTAGTTTTAGTGGTAGTGGTAGTGGTGGCTTTAGTGTTAGCTGTAGCTGTTAGCTTTAGTGTTAGCTTTAGTGTTAGTTTTAGTGTTAGTGTTAGTTTTAGTTTTAGTGTTAGTGTTAGTGTTAGTTTTAGTGTTAGTGTTAGTTTTAGTGTTAGTTTTAGTTTTAGTTTTAGTGATAGTGTTCACTTTTAGTGATAGTTTCACTATTAGTTTCACTAATTGCTGTGCAGTGTGTGAGAGGGTACCGATGGGGCGATGATTATTAGAAATTTATTCGGAATATAGCACAATTTCACTAAACTAGCCATAAAATAGTTAGTTTCAATAAAATAAAAACTAGTTTCAATAAAATTAGAAACAATCGTTGATTCAGTGTTTCAAAGCCAAAGAAAAGCAATGCAAAGTGAGCTCCGTCCCTTTTTATCACACAAACGATCTTTAGAGGACAAGGACAAGAGAACTAAAGGAGCTTTAAAGGAACTAAATAGGAACTAAATAGGAACTAAATAGGAACTATAAAGGAGCTTTAGAGGAACTAAATAGGAACTAAATAGGAACTAAATAGGAACTATAAAGGAGCTTTAAAGGAGCTTTAAAGGAACTAAATAGGTATTCAAGAGATATTCAAGATCAAAGCATCAAATAAGATCAAATTTCAAATCAAATCTCACGGAAAAGAGCTACTTTTCTGCAAAATTGCTTTTCACTATAAAGAATTCGGATTTAAATTCAAAAACGTGCTTTACTTCGAAAGCAAGTTAACTAATAATGAAGATCTTTACTTGTTAAAACATGTTAAAACAATAAATTACTTGTTAAATGAGTTAAATGACAAATATTAGGCACTTGAACAAAAGAGCGCCAATGCAAAAAGGTTAAAAAGAGTGCCAAGCGTTAACTCTTATTAAATTTAACCACTAAAACCAACAGCGAATTTGAGTTCCCAGTCGTTTTTTTTTGCCTAAAAAAAATGTAAATAAACAAAAAACCAGCAAAAACATCAAGAAAAACGGAAAAAATTGAGCAAAAATCTAGTGCTCTTTTGGTGGCGCTCTTTTGGTGGCGCCTTTTGTGGCGCTTTGTGGCGTTTTGTGGCGCTCTTTTGTGGCCCTTTTGTGCCTCTTTGGTGGCGCTTTTGTGGCCCTTTTGTGGCGCTCTTTTGTGGCGCCTTTTGGTGGCCTCTTTTGATGGCGCCTTTTGGTGGCGCTCTTTTGATGGCGCTCTTTTGGTGGCGCTCTTTTGATGGCGCTCTTTTGGTGGCGCTCTTTTGATGGCGCTCTTTTGGTGGCGCTCTTTTGATGGCGCTCTTTTGGTGGCGCTCAAAAATAAGTGTTTGAAACAAGAAGCTTGTTGGGAACAGCTTGTTCTCTTTTGAACCCAATATATAGAAAGGGATTACAGTACACCTTACAGTACGTAAAGGTGTACTGTAATTTGAACTATAATGTACAGTACGTAAGGTGTACTGTAGGATAGCTTGATTCTGGATGTCAATGAAAGTTGGATATTCTTTAGGAAGAGGACTTTGGCGATGACGAGGCACCGGAGACGAGTGAGGGATCGTCAGGGAACCGGAAAGTTCATCTAAATGTTGAGGTGGGGTAGATTTATCTAATATACCGTAGCTATTCTAATCGAAAGAGCACTCCAATAGACGGAAATCGAAAAATCGTTTTTTACCTTTTCGGGATTGAAAATGAGGCTTTCTATTAGAATAATTACGGTGAGCACAGTAGAGGGACGGGTTACGGTAGCTGGGATAAGCTGGTAGGCTTTAGAGTTTATGAGTGATTTAATAGAAGAAATTTTAGCCAGATGACGGTCGTGATAGTGGATGTCAAGTGGATGTCGATGACGAGGAAGTTCAGCACTATCAGGTAAGACTGCCATCGATTTTTCGATTCTCTAGTGGCTAGAGTAAGCTGTAGCTGTAACTGTAGCTGTAGAGCTGAGCTGTAGCTGTAGAGCTGAGCTGTAGCTGTAGAGCTGATCTGTAGAGCTGAGCTGTAGAGCTGTAGCTGTAGTTGTAGTTGTAGTTGTAGTTGTAGTTGTAGTTGTAGTTGTAGTTGTAGTTGTAGTTGTAGAGCTGAGCTGTAGAGCTACAGCAATTCGCACGATGATTACTGATTTTTTAGGGTCGTCGAAATCGGATGAACAAACGACCGGCGGCGTTCTCGATCGAAGCGCACACAAAGAAATACATTCCACGAGGGTCCATCAGAGTCACGCCGACAACGCACAATCCGGTGAGCTTTATTTAATTGAGTTGGGTAATTAAACCGGGAAAATCTTTCTCAGTCTAGTATCCTCTATGCACTTTTTTTCGTTGTTTTAGGTTTAGTAAAGAAAAAGAAAAGAGTACGGGCAATTTCCAGTAGCCAGTACAGGCCAGTACAGGTCATCCAGTAGCCAGTACAGGCCATCCAGTAGCCAGTACAGGCCTAGCACTACCACAGCCGCTACAGTAACTAACTAACAGCTTACTGTAGCTCTAACTAACAGCTACAAAAAGGTTTAGTAAAGATAGAGATATTCGGTTGATGGGTATGACTTGGAAGTTGTTTTTTTCTTCAAATTCGAATCCCTGACTGTTGAAAGTCTATCTAGAGATTTGTGACACGTTATTTTCTGAATTGAATGAATTTCTACAAAGAAATCAGAGATGTAGAATCTCTGATTTCTGTTTTTGTAGAATGTAGAATTGTTGCACCATAATTATCGAAAAAAAGATCGAAAATTCTGATTTTAAGGCAGATAAAAGCAAAAAAAAAACCAAAAAAGACAAATTTTGAACTAAATACCATTTATTGTACATTTAAAAGCCAGAAATGAAATATCAAATTCGATCAAATCAACCACTATTAGCATTTGAGCAGAGTCGCAAGCGTTTCGGGAAGACGTCAACGTTGTCAGCGTCAATAGTGACCACCAAATAGCTTGCATCCTTCTAGATTCTAGACTCCTTCTAGATTGTGCACTTTGAGAAACCGTAGCATTCGGTCGAGATTTAGCTCATCATCGATCATTTTGCTTGTTAAGGCCTTCAACGGTAAAGATGTTTCCATTTGTGAAGAAAAGATTGTGATGGTCGATTTCAAATAAAGCCCAAATGATCTGCTCTCAATTTTCCTTGTTTTTTAGCGCAAGAAGGCCTTGTTTTTTTCTTGTAAGCAGTAGGTTTGAGCTTATTTTTAAGGATCCGATGCATCGGATTTTTAAGGATGCATCGGAAATTGCTCCCGTAACTCTTGGTGCATCAGAAATTGTTCCCGTAGCTTCGTAGCGTTGAATAGTGCGGAAAATAACACTTCTGTCGACTTTAAGATGAATCTCTAGCGCCGAGACTCCTGTGCAATTCGATGATCGATTGTCGATAGGGATTTTCTAACTGTCAACTTATCAACTTTGTCAACTGTCAACTTTTGGAGAAGGCGCCAATTGGTTGCTGAGGGGGGGAAAAGCCCAAATCATGTGCATTTGTATGAGAAGACAACCAAGGCAAATGTGCGTGAGAAGAAGTTTATGCTCTCGGTGCTCTGGGATTTGGAAGAGCCTATCTACTGGGGAACTTTTGGATAGCAAGACAACACTAAATCAAATACTCCGAGTAGCTTAGCAAGTCAACCAAATCTTTGCCACAGAAAGACCTCAAAGATATCTTTAGATGGCTTTAGATGGCTTTAGATGGCTTTAGACATCTTTAGATGGCTTTAGACATCTTTAGATGGCTTTAGATGGCTTTAGACAACTTTAGACAGCTTTCGATGGCTTTAAATAGCTTTAGACAACTTTAGACAAGCAAAATCTAGATCTAGATATGATTTTAGACCCGCTGGCCATCGGCTTTCTATTTCCCGGACGCTGAATCGCCGGTTGTCGTCAAAGAGGAGGATTTGGAAGAGAGTGGTCGGTTTCAAGCATACTCTAACTACAGTAAGTCGGGGATTACCAGTAGCCAGGGTCTTTAAAACGCATATTCATAGCACGATAGCACGATATATTCATAAAAAAACCTTTTTTTTTCCTTTTTCCAGCCCGTCTTCAAATCTCGCGCAATTGTCTCATCATGTTATTGCTATTCGTCGTCTCTTTTTGCTTTCTAATGGGCATCATGATGATCGATATGGTTCGTTATCATCGAGGAATGTTTGAGGTAAGGGATTTCGAAGGTTTTCAATGCGTACTGTAGTCGAGGTCGAGGCCAAACGACGCCAAGGTACTGTAGTCTTAGCATGGAAGCTGTAATACTAAACGCTACTGAATTCTATCAGTTTCCGAGGCAATATTAGAGCTATGGCGGCATAGATCGTACTGTAGCCGGTCTAGTGTGCTTAAATCGTACTGCAAACGGTACTGGTTATTGTAGTAGACTGTAGTTACTGTAGAGGACTGTAGAATACTGTAGAATACTGTAGCTAGTACTGTAGCTAGTAAAAGAGTACGGGCAACTTCCAGTAGCCAGTACTGGCCTAGCACTATCACAGCCGCTACAGTAACTAACTAATAGCTTACTGTAGCTCTCAAAGTATCCAATTCAGACATAGCCGGCCTACTGTAGCTCTCAAAGTATCCAATTCAGACATACACCAACGACTATCCAAAAAATCTCCCGAATTTCCCCGGTTACGCAAATCTTCCCACTGTTCCATCGGATTTGCAAAATGCTTGAGTTCTCCAGTCTCCAATTTTCGGTTCCCCCCGCCGGTTGCCCCTGATCTCATTTTTTTGAACTAAACGAACGACTTTTGTGCTTTTGTACGGATTGTACAGATTGTACAGATTATTGCTTGAATAAATATTTATTTCTTCCACAAGATTTATCCGATCGAATCGCTTAGAAACGACGACGACGATGACGGTGTTTTTGGGTGGCATGCGATCCCTCAGGGCAATCACAATACTCTCCATCTTTACCAGGAGCTCCCAAGAGACCTTGCTGAAATCAGAATTTTCTAATCGTCATGCCTGACTGGCTAAGAGTTCTGTATCTTCGAGTCGAGAGATTAAGGGCTCAATCCTGCTCGTTTGTTTTTTGATTTTTCCATAGCTTCTCTACATTTAGGGCTGTTCATATCTAGATCAAAACTGTAGCTTGTAGCTAGGCGTACTGTAGCAGTACCTAACTGAGTGCTTGTTCATATCCTTGTTCATCTAGTCAATAGCTAGTACTAGAGGCTTTCTGCAGCTCTATCCCTCTTCCCAAACTCACATGTCCTCGTGGTCCATCGTGTCCAGGTAATCCATCTTTTCCAGCGAATCCTTGTGGTCCGAATGGTCCTTGCTCTCCATCGGGTCCATTGTCTCCAGCTCGTCCTGGCTCTCCAATGCATCCAGTGAGTCCGGGACGTCCTGGCAATCCAGGTGCTCCTTTACCAGTGACAGCATCTTGTCCCGGAGTTCCATCGGGTCCATTCTAAACAAAGATATCAAATAGACAGTAGTACAGCTACTGTAGTAGCTGCAGTAACCTGTAGCAGGCCACAATAACCTGTAGCCCATCCATTCTACAGTCTTTACCTGTCCATCGAATCCAGGCTCTCCTTGGTCTCCAATCGTTCCTTGTGGTCCATCTTCTCCATCTTGTCCGGCAGGTCCTTGCTTTCCGGGCTCTCCGGGTGCTCCGGCCAATCCCTCCAATCCCTGGAGTCCAGGCTCTCCGGGTGGTCCCTCGGGGCACTCAATGCAGCCCTGAAATCGGCTTTGATCAGATCTTCTTTCTGAAAACACTCACTCGTTGCTCAAACTCGGGATGTGGTGGGATAAGAGCTGGTTCTCCGGGATGTCCAACATCTCCATCAGGTGCAACCTCTCCAGGGTTTCCAGGCAAACCTGGAGGTCCAGGTGGGCCAGCTGGGCAGCCAGCTCGTTGAACTCCGCAGCCTGAAGAAGAGGATTCAATCTTGATCTATTTAGACGTAGACTACTCTAGACTACTGTAGACTGCTCTAGGCTACTGTAGACTGCTCTAGGCTACTGTAGACTGCTCTAGGCTACTGTAGACTGCTCTAGGCTACTGTAGACTGCTCTAGACTTCTCTAGCCTACTCTAGACTACTCTAGACTACTGTAGACCACTCTAGACTTCTCTAGACTTCTCTAGCCTTCTCTAGACTACTCTAGACTACTATAGACTGTAGGAAACTCACGGCATTGCTGTGCGCTTCTCTTGTTCCTTCCAAAGACCTCCTCGGCATAGTCTCTCAACAAATTCGGGTTCTTTCCACGTTGCATAACGAGAATATCGGCCCAAGTGTCCTCGGAGATTCCCTAAAGATTCAATTATGATTTCCCTCGCCGAATACTCTCACTCTGAATTGTCCCATATCGCGCATGATATCGTCATACATGTCATTGATATCCTTGTAGATGATCGCTCCCGCCCACAAGCATGCCACAACGACGAACACCGAACAAGCGACACCAAATGTGATCGCCGCTTTCACCATTTCTGAATTCCTGGTTATGAAATTGGAAATTCAAGAAAATCAAGAAAATCAAGAAAATACGTAAATGAATGAGTTTTTTTTACTTAACTTTAATGCTATTGAACTATGAAATGACTAGCGTCTAGAAGCATTACGGTAAATGTCTAAAAGAAAAAAATGAACTGAAAAACTTGTGCTGACAATAGATGGATCCGCCACCCCCAGGCTCTTTTTATATTCACCACTTTGCGCAACGAGTCCGATCCAGTCGAAAAAAGAACCCCCATTTTGGAAAGAAAAAGAAACTCGAAAAGCCTGTCAGCCACTAAGCGAAATTAGAAACTGAAAAACGCGGTTTGCCTTTAGGCAAAAAAAAGCCAAAAAAAAAAACTTTCTAACGCTAGGGAAAAAGTTTTGGCTTTTTAGCTTTTTCAATGCATTAAATTCATTTTGAAGAACTTTATGAAATGCCAATGAAATGCCAATGAAATGCCAATGAAATGCTTTGAGAACAAACGAGGCGCCGGTTTGATAAGAACGAATATTGGGAATGGTGAATTGGTGAATTCCACTTAAAATTTTCTGTGTTCTTTGTGTTCTTTGTGCGGCCGCGTAATCGCTCGTCGTCTGGCGCAGGGCTTTTACATAACTCCTTTCCCTCTCCCTTTGCCAAACCAAACTGCCGGCTATTAACAATGAATTTTAAACAAACAAAATAACATTTAATTTTAAGACAGACAGACAAAAAGACAGACGAAAAGACAGACAGGAGTACGGTAGCCTTCGAAACAAAAAAAATCAAAAAAATTTTAAATCAAAAAATTTTAAATCAAAAAAATTTCAATCAAAAAAATTTCAAACTTCGGGGGTGGGACAAATGCGACCTTTTTTTTGCGCACCTGGACATTTGCGCACCTTTTTTTTTGCTGGAAAAGGCCTTAGGAAAGGTCGTAGAGCTTCAAAAACGTTTTCATAGAAGGGAATCGTATACGTAGATTCAGAATTTTGACAAATCAAAGCAAATCAGACCTCGCTGACACCGTCAAATTTGGGCTAAAAGGCAAAAACTACGCAAAACTTAAGTTTTCCGCAGTTTTTGCCTTTTAGCCCAAATTTGACGTGACAGCGAGGTCCGATTTGTCGAAATTCGGAATCTACGCATACGATTCCCTTCTCTGAAAACGTTTTTGAAGCTCTACGGCCTTTCCTAAGGCCTTTTCCAGCAAAAAAAGGTGCGCATATGTCCCACCCCGAAAAAACGCAAATAAAACATTTTTTCTCCACACTGATATTTATATCCAAAAAACCTGCTTTTTCTACCGTACCCTTGCCTTCCTATTTTCAAAAAGTGCTTATCTTTTAAAGATATAAAATTCTTTTTTAGCTTACATTTTTTTTACAAGAAATTCTGTAAAAAGAAAATTTCCTTATTTTCCAAAACAAAAATAACGTTTATTTAAACAAATGTGATTTCCCGATTCGGCAAAATTGCGTTTTTCGGGGTGGGACTAATGCGACCTTTTTTTGCTTGAAAAGGCCTTAGGAAATTTTCGTTGACTACCAGATTTTCTTTCTAACCTGACTTATTGTCGTGAATTTTTTAATTAATTTTTTAGATTTGATTTTGTCGAAATAGATCAATAGGGTCAACTTTTTAGACCAAGCCAGTTTCATTTTTTTCTTAATTTTACCTCAATTTTTAAATAAACCCAAACCAAAGGCCTGGCTAAGCCGAAAAGTGGTTGGCTTTGAACGGCTTGGTTGCTAGGCCTTTTCCAGCAAAAAAAAGGAGCGCAAATTTGTCTAAGGAAAGCGAAAAAAGGTCGCATTTGTCCCACCCCCAAATTTCAAACCACTGCCATCTTTTTTTTATTAAATTTTTTGAATCAAATCGACTTTGATTGATTCAATTTGAAATTAAATTGAACTATTGGTTTGGTGAATTGAAAACTGCCGGCTATTGTCATGGAGGACTGGAGATGTCCCAGTTTGAGCACGTTGAGCACTTTCTTCAAAAGAAACCCATTTTGGTGTCAATGGAAAAGTTGTAGAGAATCAAAAATCAAGCTTATATCCAAATTTTCAGGACGATTCAAAAGCTGGTTTTCAAGAAATGCGAAATTTACGAATTTTTACAAAACTTGCATTTTAAGCGAAACTACTAAGTGTATCTTTCTGGAAATTTGGGTATAAGCTTAATTTTTGATTCTATACAACTTTCCCATTGGCACCAAAATGGGTTTCTTTTGAAGAAAGTGCTCAAATGCTCAAACTGGGGCATCTCCAGTCCTCCATTTTTGAGTCTCACACTTGTCTCACACACAAACCAGAATCCTACCACGAAAGAGGAATCCGTAAATTGCCTGTAAAATGGGCAGAAGTCGTCAATAATAATGGAAATTATTTGGAATGAATTGATGGTTTTATTTTGAATAAATTTTAGTTCAAAGTCCGGCAGTTTTCAGCTCACCAACCCAATATTAGCGCCAGTGCCACTATTTTTTCCCTTGACAAAACTTGACATAGAAAATCGTTGATAAAACAAAACTTTAGGAAATCCTACAGTGCTAAGGCACCTCCATACCCTTGGATTTAAATCGAAACTTGAGGCTTGGGTGCCCCATGACCTCAATAACCCCCAGGAGTGACAGCACAGCCTCGATCAGTGCCGCTCATCTCTCACAATACAAAAGGAAATCTTTTCTTTCTCGAATTGTGATACGAGATGAGAAATGGGTTTTTTCTGTGAAATTTCAGAGGAAGTGGCAATGACAATGGGAAATGGGCAATGAGCAATGGGCTAAGGCAATGGGCAACGGCATTCAATCAACTCCTGAAAAGTGGCGCCGGTTTTTGCCGATTTTCAAACACTTTTCTAAGCACTAGTTAATGCTAAAAATCTGTGTTATATCTTAAAAAATTACCCATTTTCTCTACTTTAATTTGATACCTAAACATGGACAAAGAAAGGCATTGGTGCTGAGTTATGAGCGTTTGTTTGAGAGTAGACATAGACTAAGCAAAGCTCGCTCCTATAAGACCTTCTATTAGAGTATTTATTTTAAAAATAAATCAACAATTTATCCAGCTTTTTATTACGAGACAAGCGCACCACGTCGTTCAAAACCAGCACGATAAACGGAAATTTCTAGCACGTCTTTGCTTGTAATGAGACAGCAGTGATGCTTCAACGAGCAAGTGTATCGAATAGATTCGAGCAAAGGAAATTGGTGTTCTCACTCGTGGCTACGACAAAATGAACGCCGCGGTCATGTTGACGAGCAGATGGCAAAAATGCTTGTTTCCAGGATTTCTGCGAGAAAAATGTCAATTCTTTTATTACCAAAGGTGATAATTCCGTTGTGCCGCTCAAAATAGTAACATTTATTCAGTGAATAACAAAAACCCAAAAACAAACGACGCCAAAGAAATGTTTAATTTTTTGCCAAGAAATCGTGGAATTTCTGATAGGGGGTCTTGTCGAGGTCTTGCTCCTTCCACAAATCGGGTGTCAAGTAGGAGTATGTTCTTTGAATGGCGGAATAGGTGGCCTTGGCGAAGTTTCCGAGGGTGGCCGTTTGTCCGGTGGCACAAGTGTAACAATCGTCAATACCTGATAATTGGGATATGATAATGGTTTTTGGAACAAAAGAACTAACCAGCCATTTGGAGGAGTTTCTTGGGGACAGGCGCTGACACGATTCCGGTACCACGAGGGGCAGGGACGAGGCGCACAAGGACGGAGCCACACTTGCCGGTGACTTTGCAGGGGACGGTGTGGGGTTGACCTAAAGTTTAACATTAAATGACATGAACCACTCCGTAGGTTATAAAAGAAGTCCTAGATCTAGAGCTTACCAAGTTTGTTGCCCCAGTATCCTCGTCGAACAGGGATGACGGCGAGTTTGGCGGCAATGATGGCTCCTCGGATGGCGGTGGCGACTTCTTTTGAGCACTTCACTCCCAATCCGACGTGACCATTGTGGTCCCCGATAGCGACGAAAGCCTTGAAGCGGGTACGTTGACCGGCACTAAACAGATAAAACATTATATACCGATCAACGAATAGCTGTTGCAAGAAACAATCAGTATTAATGATTAACATACTTCAGTAACTGTAATAAAATCAGGACTAACCGGGTTTGTTTCTGGACGGGCATAATCTTGAGCACCTCATCCTTAAGATTGGGGCAAAGGGCATCAATGATCTCGAACTCCTTGATTGGCAACGAGTGAAGGTAAATCTCCTCGAGGGTGGTGATTTTGCGGTCCTTGACGAGACGTCCGAGCTTGGTGACAGGCATCCATTCCTTATCTTCCTTGCCTCCACGGCCACCACCTCTGAAACAAATACAAGATTCTCAAAGACTAAGATTCCCTACCGTACACTAGCATACCGTTAAATTTTAATTAATATATTAGTAGTGATCCAAACAGGCAAACGACTTGGCAACACCTTTCGCCACGTTTAAAACTACAAGTTTTAATCCCTTTAAATTCCTACAGGTTTTAATTTCATTTCAAGACCAACTTCAAATCATACTTGACTTGTTTTTCGCGTGCTTAATCAAAAAACAATTTCCTTCAAAACAAATCGAAAGGTTTTATCATCTCTAAGCAATTCCTTAGTTATTTAAAACATTGTAATGACATAACTAAAAAAGCATCCTTACCTTCCACCGCGTCCTCCTCGACCACCACGGCCTCCACGTCCGCCACGGCCTCGCTCGCCTCCAGCAGCAGCTCCTCCGCGTCCTCCGGCAGCACCGCCACGACCTCCACGGTCTCCGCTTCCAAATCCTCCTCTAAATCCGCCACGATCAGCCATGATTGTTTTACCTAAAGTACAAAATTTTAAAGGCAAAACATGAAGAAACAAAAAAAAAAAGGGTCACACAAACTTAAACATCTCGGGGAAAAGCGTAAATTAATAAAAGATTACAATTTTATTTCATGAGATCTACTGCAATAGTCTGCACATCAGAAAAATAGCTTTGTTGGATTAAATTCTATTGTTAGAAATGGAGAGTTTATCCAAAAAAAATTAGTAAAGTAAAGTTAGAAAAATTCGTCCCTCGCAAATGAATTTTAAAGATGTAGACCGGGAAAAAATTTAAACAAGAGAGAATCGCGACAAGGTTACGGTAGAAAACGTCGCTGTTGCAAGACAAATGGATGTCATTTGTACACGCGCGTCGTCACTTGTCGAAAAAAGGTTTATAAAAGGGAGATTTCTTTTAGAAAAGAAAAAAACGTTCTTTCGGAATTTGTTTTAGTTTTCAAGTTGGACTTTAGTGCTTTGATTAGAGTTGAAATTTAATCAAAAAGTAAGCAGTAAAGTGTTTAAAATGGGATTTTAGCGATTAAAATGTGTTATAGCTCGAAAATTTGCACAAGTTATTGCCTAGAACATCCTAGAAATAAGGTAAAAAAGGCGTTCTTTGTCGAAAATTTGCGTTTACCAGCTTAAACGACTCAAAAAAAAGGCTGAGCTGAGCATTTCTATAACAAAAATATTGAATTTGAGATGAATTTGAACAAACTATAAGCATTTTGACATAAATTTACAATGCGATGACTTTGGCGAGCAAATTAAGCCTGTTATTATTCGTTTAGCGCTGTTATTAATCGTTTAACTCTGTTATTAATCATTTAACTCTGTTATTAACCTTTCAGGTCAATGGTGAAAAAGAAAGAGCCAAGGAAAAGCAATGGAGTCGTCGAGGAACTTTCGACAGATCAATTCTTCAACGAGTGAGTTTTGCTATTGTCATTAGTTCAGGTTCAATGGATTCTGATCGTTGATTAACTTTTTTGCCTTTAGTCCAAACAAATGGAAAGATCTGCTCTCCGAATATGCTCACGAGATGTACGATTTCGCTACAAGCGTCGTTGTAAGTGACTTTTTGATGTGAACCTCCTTTTTATCTCTTCTTTAGCCTCGAAGCAACGATTTGCCGAAGGATTTGAAACAAGAACACCCGGAGACAAGATGGCAAATGCTTGCCCATTCGACAAGCCAATTGAGAAAGGATTTCAAGAAATATTCGGTAAAAGCCTATTTAATGCTGCCTTTTGCCTTTCAAAAAGACTCATGAGCTTTAGTACTTGCTCGACAAGGAAATCATCTTGAAAGATCGCGAAGAAAGAGACGTCGATGATGATTTGGAGGTTAGTAATAGTTTAGTTTAGTTTTTGGATTTTAAATTTGTTTTAGGAAGATTCCTTGGACGATGAAGACGATGACGAGGAAGAAAGCGATGATGACGAAGAGAGGAATGAAGAAGATGAAATCGATGACGAATCAGAAGGGGATCTTTTCAATATGAGGTAAACTTGCTTTTCTTTAGTTAATTGTTTGTACTTAGAGAAGAAGACCTTGAAGATATTGATGAAAAGTTGCAAGCTATGCATTCGGATGAAGATGAAGAGAAAGAGGAAGAAGTGGCTCCAAAGGAAAAAGAAGTTTGTGTATTGGTGTGCATAAGTTTTAATCTCTTTTTCTAGGCAAATACTCCAAGCTATAGAAAGACTGAAGTTGATGACGCGTTTTTCTCGCTTCGCCGAATGGAAGCCGAATTAGATGAATTTGAACGACAGGAAAACGCTCAGCAATTGGAGGGAATTCTTGACATCGATGTGAGGATATGCGTTCATTTTTTATAATGATATATTTTTAGGATGATCAATCGAAGCCGTCCGATTATTCATATGAAGATTTCTTCGGGAAACGGTCTGACGTGGCTCTGGATGAAAAACCGACTAAAGGAAAGAAACGAAAAGTAGATGCAGATCAAGAGAATGGGTGAGTTTATCGAATTGAATCAGTTGATTGCTTATGTTTCAGGACGAAATCGGGAAAGAAGAGGAAATCTGTGTCTTGGGCTGATGGAGATAACGACGAAGATGAAGAATCGGTATGGATTGGATGCATTTTAAAAGAAAAATTTCTTTAGGAAGGGTCTTCGGAAAAGGAAAACGAAGAAGTCGATAATGGGGACGAGAAGGAAACCGAAAGACCAGTTCTATTCGGAAAAGTCGAAGAAAGTGTCGATGAAGAAAGCGGGTTACAGAAGCGAATGAAAAAGGTGATTAAAGTCTTAGTAATTTAGTAGTTTGAACAAACAAACTACGCAGACGTATCTCGCCCCGGAGTACAAAATGTCCGTGGTGTCGTAGCTCTGCAAAAAGTGACGGCGTTTGCAACTGGCCTTGGTCAAAACAGACTCTGGTCATACTTTTTAACGACCACAATTAATTTGAATCAAATGTCTTTTACTAAACGGAAGCAAATGAAAAAGGTGATTAAATTCTAAAGTGCATCGCATATTTAGATCAGCAATCGTATAAAAGAGCTCGAGGAGGAGAATCTTGCGCCACGTTCATGGGAACTACAAGGAGAAGTCGCGGCCACAAATCGAGACGAAGACACTCTACTACAGAAACACATTCAATTCGATGCATCAAATAAACGACGTAAGATTCTATTAGCATATTGAAATCATGCTTACATTTAGCTCCTGAAATTACTGAAGACTTCACGGCTAAATTGGAGGACATCATCAAACAGCGCATCAAGGACAAGATTTGGGATGACCCTGTTCGGACTAGAAAGGTTTTTGGGATTTTCATGTAATCGGTGATAATTTTTGTTTAGCTTACCGAAACTCTTGAGCCGTATCGAAATGAGCGAATTGAAGATCAACAAAAGATGAAACAATCACTCTCGGAGGTCTACGAAAAGGAATTCCAGAAAAACTCCGGGGTCAGTTTGTTTTTATTTTATTGCAATTCAGCAAATTTAGCAATTGAGCAATGATGGGCCTCAGAAGAATCCAGCTCACGAGGAAGTTGAGTCGTTGATGAGTGCACTGTTTCAGAAGCTTGACGCCTTATATCACTACGAGTTTGCTCCACCGCCGGTAAGTGTTAGGTTGTAAATGAAATTTTAAATGATGTGATGAGCGTGCAGGCGTATCTCGCCCCGGAGTACAAAATGTCCGTGGTGTCGTAGTTCTGCAAAAATTAATGGCGTTTGCAACTGGCCTTGGTCAAAACAGACTCTGGCCATACTTATTAACGACTACAATTGGAATTAGAAACTTAAAATGACTTGCTACTTCTAAAAGAACTTGCTTACATGTTATGTTTAGGTCAAGCCCGAGCTTAAAATTGTCTCCAACATGGCAGCTCTACAAGTTGAGGAGGTAGGTTTATCAATTATGCTTTTAAACTTTAACAAAATAGGTTGGAATTATGGCCTCTACGGATGAACAATTGTTGGCGCCAGAAGAAACCAAGAAACGACAAAAAGGAGATCTTAAGGTAGGTAAAAACTCCATGATTTGTGAAAAAGTTTTTAGGCTGATGATGAAAGAACCAAAACGGACAAACTCCGAGCAAGAAGAAAGAAGAAAATCAGACAAAAGTGGGTTTTTTGCTAGAAGTTTCATGAATTCTTGCTTATAGGGTTATGGCAATGCGCGTATTGGGCAGTGAGAATGGCAAGAGTAACGACAAATCACAGGAGAAGAAAGGAACAAAGGTTTTTTAGCACAAAATCTGTTACATTGTACTTATAGGGTAAATCTACAAAGATGCGCTCGTCAGACTTTATGCAAAAGCTCAATCAAACCGTTCGCGATGAAATCGAATCAAAGGCAAAGAAGTTGGAAAAGACAAAAGGACCCAAAAAGGTAGTTAAAGTAAAACAGATTCTTTGATTCAACTTAAATTGTTTTAGCTCCACAGCATCTCCAACAAATTCGTCCTTTAAGATGGAAAATAGATTGTTAAAGTTGTTTTTTTGCTTTGTTATTGTTTTTCTTGTCTTCAATTTGTTCGACACGGGTTTTCAGTTTGTTACTTTTGAATTGTTCTTGTTGTTCATTGTTGATTATTTTAGAGTTGATAAATTTTTATTGAAATGGTGGATTTTGAAAAGCAGGAAACGTTTGAATCGATGTTATTTGGTTTTTTCTTGACTTGAACGCATTATACGAATAAGGAATTCGCAGCTATTTGTTAAATTCTCATTGCTTTACGAGTTAAAGTTTGAATTAGAGAACTGAATGGCATTTAATTTCATCTAAACCAAGAATACCTACCCATTTTTTTGTCTTTTCAGAATGCGTCTCTCGGCTCTTCAACGGATAGAGGCCTCAATTTCGTGTCTGAGCAATAAAACTGGCTTTGGACCGAACCGAATGTACAGAAAGGGGAAACATTTTGTGGGCACCGAACCACCGGAACTCAAATATCATCAGGTTGGTTGTATTTTTATTAAACTAGTTCTACAGAGCATAACTATGCGTTAGCTTTGAATTAGAATCAACGCAAGACTGTTTGATTTAGTTACAAGACAAAAAGCCCCATGATGCATATGGTTTGCAAGGGACAAATCATCAACTGCCCGGAACTGGAAAGGTAAATCTTTATCCGAGAAAAACATAGAAGCTCTTTTAGATTCACAGCAAGTTGCCGACGAAAGTTTTAATGAAAAAGGACAAAGTGTATGCTTGGTGTAGTTGCGGATACAGTGGGACACAGGTAATTTGCATAAAATTGAACAATTGTTGAACCATTTTGTTTAGCCTCTTTGTGATGGGACGCACAATATGACACACATTCCGAGACAAACGCTAAAACCCGTGAGATTCATCCCCGATCAAGTGAGATTCATTGTGATTGCTTTTGGAACTTAAACGCCGCCAGGAATGCTTTTTGGAATGCTTAAGAAATAGTTCACTAATGTTTATTGCCTAAAATATTTATAAAATTTCCCCAGGATATGACCGTCTGGCTATGCAATTGTAAACAAACGAAGAATCGACCATTTTGCGACGGAACACACAAATGTTTGAAAGAAGAAGACAAAATTGCGGCTCTTTTTGATTGAAATTTACCGGTATTTTTGTAGAGTTTTCATTTTAAAGCGTAAAATTGATGAGATTTCTCATAGCTTTGTTGATGATTTTTCTTGTTTTTGTTGATTCTTTTGCTGTAAATATTAGGATTTTTGCTAGTTTAGGGATAAATTTTTACAGATACGATTTATTATACGGCACCAAGGACCCGAAAATGATGGAGATCATTCGGAAATTGATGGATTTTGATTAGCGATTCAATCGGCGTACATGTGTTTTGTGTGCTTTTGTCGACGGACCTCGTTTTTCTTCTTTTTCGGCAAGTAGGCGACGAATTGTTGGTGAGGGTCATCGGTTGGGGAAGTAAGCTGAAATTTGGATTTGAAATTGTAGAGCTAATAGATCAAAGCTTCTAAAAAAATGCGCTTGGAGAAAGCTATCGTAATCCTTTTAGAAATGGTTTCAGTTTAGCCAGGAAGGCTTTTTAGTTATAAGAATAGAGTTTAAGTGTCCAGTGTTTCTCTCACCTCTTTCCCTTGATCTTTCCCTTCATCACCATCACATTGTTGTTGTCGCATTCGCCAAAATCTTCGATCTCCATCTTTGCACGTGGTTGTGTAGGTGAGCACTGTGTAGTCGAGAATATTCTCCTTTTCAGGTCGACACTTCCCGCAAATGCAAATCACTCGAATCTCCTCGTCAGGACAATCATTGCTGTTTCGGGAGTGCTTCTTGGGGCTGAAATTTGGATGTTTAGAGGTATATTGGTGGGTTTTAAGGAGCTCTACACAATAGTACATCGAAATCTGCACTCACTTGTTCCACGTCCTCAATTGAGCGCGGCCGGTTCGGGCCATCTTTTTCGTCATTTCCCCGTCCTTGGACTCAAGAAAATCGATAGCTGAGGCGCCTAGATGGGTTTTTGTTAGTAAATTAGAACTATTTCCTTCTGAAAAGTACTACTTAAGTAAGCTAGATGAAAAAAGAAACCTTTGAGATGAAATCTCTGATCGTAGCTCTTCGTTTCCTCGATTTTCTGCAATTCTTTCTTGCTAAAGGCCAGGTTGACGTTCACTGTGGAGAGGGTGGCTCGCTGAAATCGAGAATTTCGGGTACACAATGAAGAGACTCTGCTTTACCTGATGTCTGGGCAATTCACCGGCAATCACCTCCGGCAATTCCCAGCGATTATTCTTGTTCAGCGAGTACTCGACGTTGAAATCCAAACCGAATTTGTCGTGGTCTTTGAAGGGTTTTCCGCTTCTCGACGTTTTCACTAGGACATCGGGACCGAGTCGACGGGGCTGAAAATGGGATTGAGGTGATTGTCGTGGTTGGTTGAAGATCTGCACCAAGATTTACATTAGATTCGTATTCGTCTTGAACAAAAGTAAAGCTTTGCCAGCGATCCCAGTTTTCAAATGAAAATCCTTTCTCTTCAACCTTGTCAACCAACCTTGTTTTTCTGTCGATATTGAAAGCTTTTTAAAGCTCTTTCTTCTTGTGATCTTTTCAGATCAGACGCGTCGAGAGTCGATAACGCCATTTTGTACAAAGAAAACTGAAATTTTGCGGAAATTTTTGGAGGAAACTACTGGATACAGTAAGCAAAAAGGGCAAAAAGTTTTTTTTGGTACCCTAACCGTAAAGAGGAGCTTAGTTACAGTCAATGCAAAGTTACCGTGCAAAACAAAGGGAAAATTTGACCTCAAAACTGATACAGCAATTAAAAGGTTTTAAAAAGAAAGGCTTTAAAAAAAGGTTTAAAAAGGCTTTAAAAAAAGGTTTAAAAAGGCTTTAAAAGAAAAAGGTTTAAAAAAAGGATATTCATCTGTTGAAGCATGTCCCTTTCAATTTCTGTCCCATATTTATACAAAAACTCGTCAAACAACACAATGTTGTGCAATTTGGTGAAGGATTGGGAGAAGTGGGGAAATATTGAGAGAAAACGAGAGATTTCGAGAAAAATCGCGGAAAAGCGAATTTCGATGAGTCATCGAAAAGATTTGAATGAGTTTCGATTTGGAAAGAATTGACAATTTGAGAATTGACGGTGTTTCCGGGAATGATATCGTTTTTGTCGTCTAGCTGTAGCTCTAGTCTACAGTACCCCCGAATTATCAACTAAATTTGCATATTAAGACAAAACAGTCCTCTTCTACACGAATCTCCATTTCTATAGCCGTTGATCAAAAACGGTGCTCCTTCAAAAGTAGTATGTCTACCCAAACATCTAGAAGTTATTTTTCCTTTAGTCAGACTCGTGATTGTCTTGCTCGTGCAGTGGTGTCTATTCGTCGCTTGTGTGACTGCTTTTGACTATTTTATCAATTCCTGGGGGTCGAACCGGGCTTTCAATTGCAATTTTCTGAAATTAGCGGATTCCAGCTAATCCCGATGATCGTCAGACACATGAATCGAATCCCCGCCTAAAAGAATGTCCCAAAACTGTTAAATTTTAAAATTCTTCGTATAAAATGTGATAATACTTATTTATTTTCTTTTAAAAAAATTGAAAAATCTCAAAAATTGAAGTAAACGTTATTTCTTTTATACACACAGAAAAAAGACGAATCACAATCGAAATCTACAAAAAGTTTAAGAACCCTATTAACCGTTCAAAAAAACCGCGTGAAATCTCAACAAAGAAAATGCTAGCTACTTTTTTTTGAGGTCTACGAAATGATAAATTAAGGCATTCCTCGTAAAGACAACCTATTTGGCCTTGATGAATCCTGAGCGTCTTCAATTTGTTGATCAACGCTGGCACATCTTCGACGAAACCGCCAGCTTGACGTGTCGGTGGCTCGGTTACCTGAGAAAACAAAGAGAAATTAGGTAGATAAGCAGAGGAATCTCCAGGATTATTAGGTAGATAAAATTAGCTGATTTTAACAAACTTGGGTAACTAAACCAGGATCAATAGTTGGGTAATTGAAACAATACCTCAAGAATTTTCGTCTGTGGGGTGAGATCGACGCCTGAAATCTATTCATTAGTAAGATGAACACAAGAAACAAAGTCCCTACCCAAATCTTTCACCGTCAGCTTCTCGAGTGGTTTCTTCTTGGCCTATGAAAAGTAGCATAGAGAGAATTCGCTATAAAAACAGCTCACCTTCATGATATTGGGTAAAGTCGCGTATCGAGGCTCGTTTAATCGAAGATCAGCCGAGAGAACTGTTGGTAGTTTTACCTAAATACACTTTTAACACCCATTTCACCCAATACGATTAAATTGGGGCTTTAAATTTCATAATTTTATTAGGATTTGTATATAGCTATTAAATTTATTATGAATCAAAAAAATAAAATAATACAAAAAATAACCTTCACAGTGTCCAAACCTCCATCAACCTCCCGAGTCACTTTCAGATAACCTGGATCGCTTGACTCGACCTAAAATGGAAAAGATTATATCTATTTTTAACTCAAATCTTAGCACTTTACCCGCCTAAACTGCGAAATTACCTTGCTAGCGTAAAGAGCCTGTGACCAATCCAAAAGTCCGGCAACCAACGGCGCCGTTTGAGCTGCATCATCGTCGATTGCCTAAATTATACCCTAGAATAATGAGCAGAATAATTCTATTTACTTGTTTTCCACAGAAGACCACATCAAATTTCTCCTTCTCGACGAGCTTCTTAATCACTTGCGCAACGTGAATCGGTTCAACCTTAAAGTTGACTTAAAATTTAGTAAACAATTCTTCGTTTTACCTGATCTTTCTCCGTGATTTCCACATGAATCGCTTTGTCGGCTCCTTTGGCGAGAGCTGTGCGTAGAGTTTCTTGAGCCTTTGCTGTGCCTAGTGAGAAGACGACAACCTAAACATCGACTTGTGTAAGTAGTAAGTCGTAAAATAGTAGTAAGCTGCCCTTATGAGCTCAAGCTTTTTACAAGACGGCCTACTTTAAACGTAATGGTTTGAGAACAAACTTTGTGCAGGCTATTGAGGTAGAATAGATAATAGTCTAGGTCAAAAGCTTTGGTACCACAGGGCGATACAAATCTTTTATAATCAAACAGCCTTTACTCACCTCTTTCGCTAGTTTGTTTTCCTTCATTTTGACGGCCTCTTCAAGAGCGATCTCATCAAATGGATTCATCGATTCGGGCACATTTGCGGTGACGACCCCGCTCTTGTCGGGCTTGACACGAACCTGGGAAAAGACAATTGTATGCATAGTTCGAAGTACTGTTTCTAAGCGAATTCAGGTATTGTTAGTTAAGGTAAGGTAAGGAATTCAGGTAACGTAAGCGTTAACGGTTGATAACGGTAATGAATAGCCAAAATGTGTCATAAGATACTTACTTAAAGCTTTTGGAGCATGTCATGTTGGGGGGCTTTTTTTCTTTCGAAAACACTTTCTGGGGTAGTTTTGTGCGTAGATTTTGAAAAACAC
Source organism: Mesorhabditis belari (assembly GCA_958450365.1). Lineage (NCBI taxonomy): Eukaryota > Metazoa > Nematoda > Chromadorea > Rhabditida > Rhabditidae > Mesorhabditis > Mesorhabditis belari. The sequence continues at coordinate 2,227,439 of CAUEEP010000759.1, read as the reverse complement.
AGCGAGATACTGGGAAAATGCGTTTTAAGCCGAGTTTCGGGGCTCCAAAGTGCGCGCTTCTATAGTGTACTTCACTTCACCTAAGCCCAAGCTATCGACTATTGGGGCACTCTTCAAAGTCAAAACTAAGGTCAAAACCATTTTTAACCACTAAATACTCATTTTCTAACTTAAATTGACTGTGGAGGCAAAAAAAAATTGAAAAAATCTTTTTTGAGGTTTTGACTCATGTGGGGGACCACATGGTCGAAATTTTGAAAAACGAAAAATATTATTTTTCTTTTGCTCCAATTTGATCAGAAACGTAATCAATAGGTTAAATTATGCCAGAAAAAGTGTTTTTGGCTTCAAAAAATGTTTTGAGAGACCATTATTAGGCCGCTTCCCTACCGTAAATACTGTAATAGTACCCCACCCCCATAATGACGGTGGGGAGTGTTGCGTAGTCTAGCTTTGAACGAGTTTTTCTCGACACTGGTTTATGCTACAATGCGCGCTTAGGTATCAAAAAATAGCCCTGAATTTCAGCTATTTTTTGATACCAAAAACGCATTTTTTGAAAGTACGGGTGCTTTGCAAAAAATGAAATACTAAAAAACTTTTGCGACTACGTGACTGTACGAGGGGGGTGGGGTACTAGTACAGTATTTACGGTATGTGTATCCCTATCAACACACTGCATGAGCGCGCACTTTGGAGTCCCGAAACCCAGCTTAAAACGCATTTTCTCAATCTTTCCCACACCCCAACATTTACGTTAGCTTGCCTTTTAAAAGTTAACTAGATAAACTTAAAAGAAAATCACCTTCACAGCAAAGTCAATGACTCGCTTGACTCCCACCAAAACACGCATCCTTAAAAGGCTCACATTAAAAATTCTTTTAACTTTAATAACAAAGATATCCAACCAGCATTTACAATTTAGTTGCATTCAAAACCTATTTGCCACGTTTATTTACACCAGTGTACAAATGTAAAGATAAAAAACGGTTCAACACAAGGCATAAACTTAAAGAAAATCGAATGGAATCATAGGCATAAACTTAAGAAAATCAAATGGAATTAAAAGTTCGGCTACGAATAAATGAATGAAATAACTTCCCGTCAATCACAAAAGGATAAATCAAATGAATAAGATGCGAATTTAAATGATCAGTTACAGATTCCGAAGAGCGGCCAATCGTTGGGTGAGCTCGTCATTCTCGGCCACGCTCGCTGATGATGGGAGAGATGGAGCAGCGGTGGGGACCGATTGAGGCAATTCGGCGTTCAACTCGATTCTGAAAAGAAAATTAAAGTAAAAGTAACGATTTGAGCAAATTTCCTCAACAAAATAAGACTAAAGTTATCGTAACCACTAAGAATCTGGATTGTTTTTAAAATAAAAGCACTTTAAAAGCCCATAAATACTTACCCAGCCTTATCAGCAGCCTCCTGAATGAGAGAGTCGACTTGACTCTTCGGCGCGGTGAGCACGGTCGTTCCATCCATCGTACGTTCCATCGTAGCCGTGTGCACATCGAGATTCTCGAAGTCCCGCTCGAAACGATCCATCAATTGTTGGACCTGAAGTTTCAATTATGAATTCATATCTGAAGAAATGATTCAATGATTTAAAGCTTAAAGATAAAGGATAAAGGATAAAGAATAAAGGATAAAAGATAAAGGATAAAGGATAAAAGAACAAAGTTGCTATCGAAGTAAAAAGAACAAAGAGAAAGAAAAAAGAAAAGAACAAAATTTATAAAACATTAACAAGTCGCTTAAGCTTACTTTCTCGAGATTCATGCTCTTCATCGCACTCTCCATTGCTTTCACTACTCCTTGCATGCTCGATGTAACGCGTTTCTGCGTGGCCGCCGTCTGCACTCGAGCCGCCACAGCATCAATCCTAAAAATATGAATAGTTGATGTTCAACTTTTATTTAACTAGCATAGCTTCTATTTAACTATCATAGCTTTTATTTAACTAGCATAGCTTTTATTTAACTAGCATAGCTTCTATTTAACTAGCATAGCTTCTAGCAATCTCAAACCTTCATATACCTCAACTTAAACTTTAAGCAAATTCCAAAGCATTCGCTTAATTCGAAAGCAAAGCTGTTCTCTTGAGTAAGATCAAAACTCTCACCTAGCAGCCATTCTGATGTAGTTGAGCGCCTCGTTCTTCTTCCGGATCGCATTCTCAGCGTGCACTTGAGCCACCTCTTTGTTTCCTTTCTAAAAGAAACCAATAACAACCAAACCAACAACTATCTAAATCCCATAGCTTTATCCCAAACAAAATCCTTCCCTTGATAGCCGACAAAAGTTTATCCTTTTCGACTTTCTCCTGTTTATCGCATCGTTGAGCGCTCTTCTCGAGTTGCTTGGCGGCGAATTTCAGCTCGAACAAGTGCTCTAAACGAGAAATGGGTAAAATTGATAGTTTTCCAATAAAACTCACTGTCGAGCGACATTGTTGATTCTCCAGCTCCCAGTTTTAACGAGTTGCAAGAAGGCTAGTCTAAAATGAAAAGATATATAAGAATCCTTATATAAAAATAAAGATATTGTAAAAATATTGTAAATTCAAGAAAAAATAAAGATCAAATAAATAGAAAGATCGTTAAAAACTTAAAATTGATCAAATTCTAATATTTTTAAGCGTTACGCGCCAATTTTTCAGCTTTTACATATCTTTAAGAGCTTTGTTATCCATTTAACAAAGTTCTAGCAATAAAAAGTTCAAAAAAGGTAAAAGTTCTGTAGATTTGTAGACGTTAACGAGCGAAATGAGAGCAAAATGATTAAATTTTTCGAAGCGATTTAAATAGTTTTTAATTATCGCAAAAGTTATTTAGTTAATAGTGAAATGGCAGAATGACGAAATGGCGGAATTTTGCCAGATATTCAAGTCATTAGCTGAATATCTTAAGCAGCCTTTTATTGCTTATAAAAGGAAAAATTTTGGCAAAGATTTTAGTTTCAAATATTACAAGGATTTCGGTAAAGGGTTTTTTAAGGTTGTTTTAGGATTGTTTTAAGGTTGTTTTAAGGTTGTTTTAAGGCTGTTTAGGCTATTTTAAGGCGGTTTAGATTGTTTTAAGGTCGTTTAGGTTGTTTAGGTTGTTTTAAGGTTGTTTAGGTTGTTTTAGTCGTTTTAAGGTCGTTTAGATTGTTTTAAGGTCGTTTTAAAGTTTTTTAGATTGTTTTAAGGTCGTTTTAAGGTTATTTAGATTGTTTTAAGGTCGTTTAGGTTGTTTTAAGGTTGTTTTAAGGTTGTTTAGGTTGTTTTAAGGTCGTTTTAAGGCGTTTAGGTTGTTTTAAAGTTATTTAGATTGTTTTAAGGTCGTTTAGGTTGTTTTAAGGCTGTTTAGATTGTTTTAAGGTTGTTTAGGCTATTTAGGCTATTTTAAGGTTGTTTAAGTTGTTTTAAACAAACATGTTTTTTTTTAAAAAGTGCAGAATCTAACGTTACTTATAGATAAAGCTTATTGTTAGCCTTAAAACTTTAAAAGAAAAACTAAAATTTCGAAAGGTGGAGGCAAATCGAATGAGCAAAAGTTGAAATGAATCATCCATCTCTTCTCATTTTCCCCTTTTTATCATTTCTCCCTTTCTTTTCCCCCTTTCGTTTTCTCCACACTCTTCACATCAATCCAAAAAGCGTCAACTCTGCGTACATTTGCGTACACTTTCGAGTGGGAACATTGGTTTGGTTAGGTTCAGGTGCATAAGGTTTTTGTTCAAAGCTTTTTCTGTTCAAAGATTTTGCTTTCTTGCGTTTCTTGGATTAAATATTCGTCTTTTAATCGTTTTGCCTATTTTTATATGGTTTTAGGGTTAGATAACAGCCTTAAGTAAGGAAATTTTCAAAATCAAAAGATTTACCAAAATAAAGCTGACATTTGTGTCAATCCCAGCTAGCACAAGACGGCTCTACAGTTTTTAGCTTATTTTAACCTTTTGAACTGGTAAGAATTCATTGTCCAGCTTATTTCAAATAGTTTTATTCAAAGAAATCGAATTTTCTGTTCTTTCTTGAATCTGACTTTGTCCGTTTTCGATTTGGATTTGGTTTAAAAGTAAGCTAAAGTTTTGATTTGGTTTATTTATTTTTCAGTCTTGATGTATTTTATAGCTTTTACATATCTTTAAAGGCTTTGCTTTCCGTTTTAACAAAGTTATAGCAATAAAAAGTTAAAAGCGGCAGTTTTTCAGATTTTCGGAAGCGAAATAACTAAATTTTTACGAACCGACTTAAATAGCGTTTAATTGTCGCAAAAGTGATTCAGTTAATGGCGGAATGGCGAAATTATCGCTAGATCTGCAAGTCGCTGACTGAATATCTTAATCAGCCTTTTATTGCTTGTAAAACGCGGTAAGATTTCACTAAAAAGGTTGTTTTTTTGCTGTATTTGTTCTTTGTCCGCTTTCAATTTTGATTGTTTTAAAAGTAAACTTTATTCATTTTTTTCAGTCTTGATGTATGATGAGAGTGAGGACAGTGATGATTATGCCCATTCATCCACATCAACAGCAAGATACCGCAGAGGAAATAACAGCTATCGAAGAGGGAAACAAAGCTACAATCCGAAGCCGCATTTGGTGACGATCGTCAAGTCGAATACAGGTAAAAGTTATAGTTAAACTTATGGAATATGGAAGTTCCTTAATAGTTCCTTTATAGTTCCTATTTGGTTCCTTTAAAGTTCCTTTATAGAACTTATGGAATAGTACTTTCTATTTAAGCTTAGGCATAGCACTTTCCATTTAAACTATAGTACGTCTTAGTTCTCTAATTATCTGAATATTTTCTTAATCTTCTAGGGTTCGGGTTCAATGTGAAAGGTCAAGTCTCGGAGGGTGGCCAGCTGCGAAGTATCAATGGGGAATTGTATGCACCGTTGCAACACGTATGTGAATTTCGACTTTTATCACTGTATATATAACAAATATCGCCTCTTGCTTAGTTTCCGGGTATTTTGAGGCCGGCCGTCACGCTTTGAAGGTCTATGACTTTTTCCAGAGATCATATTTTTGCTAACTTTTTATTTCATTGTACAGAGGAGATTTCAGGCTTTCAAATGATATCAAATAGAGCTTGACTGGATTTTTCATTCCCACGCAAACCAGGCGGCACGACACCCGAGTTGGATAGGCCTCATTTGCTCAGAGTTGGCTCTGATTTTTGTGGACTGGATTATCCAATAAACCTTTATTTGCTATCATTTGAAAGCCTGAAATGTCCTCTGTAAAATGATATAATAATTTGGCAAAAATATTATTCCTGGACAAAGTTATAGGCCTTCAAAGCGTGACGACTCGTTCAAAATACCCGGGAACTACGCAAAAGTCCAAATATCTAGGGATTACGGTAGATAATAGTTGACGATAAAGTACAGGATCATAGATAGAGCTTACGAGAGTACACGAATACAGTAAAAATTTCCAGGTAAGCGCAGTGCTGCCAGGTGGAGCCGCGGAGAGAGCCACACTCCGGAAAGGGGATCGAATATTGGAAGTGTAAGTAGATTATATAGATAATAGAGAACTTCTACAGTCAGTACAGTACAATTTACAGTAACGCAGTGAATGTCGAGGGTGCTACTCATAAACAAGTCGTCGAGTTGATCAAACATGGAGGGGACCAGCTGAAAATGCTCGTCATAAGCGTACCCGATTCGGAGGCGAATAGGTTTGTGTATTAACTAAGTAGTACAGTGGACGAAGTAGCCAGGACAATAACGTGTTTCACTGGCTACCGTGTGCCTGAAGCCATGCGTTTACAAAAAAAACCTTTCTAGATTCGAGAATGGCGAGGAAAGCACGATCTCCTTTCGTCACGATTACTCCGATAGTCGAAGTCTTCCGATCTCGATCCCAACCTGTCAAACGATCTCAAATAAAGAGGGGAAATTTGTGGTTAGCCTTAAAGATATTCAGCTATATACTGTACTTTAAAAATTTAAAAAATAATCCATTTCTAGGTTTTTCACATTCACATGGCTGGTCGTCATCTTGGCTCTCGTCGATATAGTGAATTCGTTGAGCTGCACAATTTGTTAAAGGTGAGTTGATAAGGGCGAAAAGCACGGAGGGTGATGGTCACCGTGTGGCGCAAAGGTAAAGCAGTCGCATCATGAGCGAGACTCGACTCCCGGGGTCGCCGGTTCGAATCCTGCTCATGCCAAACTCTTTTGAATCTTTTCTTTTGATATCTAAATGTTATCTAGATATAAAAATAATATCTAGACATTGAGTTGAACCTTTAAAAATAATATTATAATATATATTATTATTAATATCAAAAAAGCTGTTCTAGCGTGAGTTCTGTGATTTCGCTTTCCCGAAATTACCTGGGAAATGGCCGTTTACCTTGTCAGAACAACAACTGGACACGAGGAGGCGGTGAGTTACAATAAAATGAAAACGATAAATCTATGCAGTATCTTTATATGCAAAATTTTATCCCAATCATATTCCAGGGGTCTCGAGCTTTATCTTGAGAAAATCTGCTCGGTGAGGGTGATCGCTGATTCGGATATCATGCAGGTTTGTTGGAAATGTTCGAAAAATTTACAAAAAATTAATCTAGATTTAAAAAAACAGTAAAACATCGATTTTTTTTAGGATTTCCTCATGGAGTGCGACTCGATTTGCGAAGTGGATTTGCGAGTTTTACTGCCCGACGGGAAAACGGTCGCGTTTAGCTGTGGTGGGTTTCGATTTCTCCTTTGTACTTTGTGCTGCCCCGGCTAAACACTAGCCTTCTGGCACACCGACAAGCTAAAAAGTTATCGAATTTCTTCTTTTTTTTGAAGGAAATTTTGATTCAAAACGCTCTAGAATCGTTAAAATTGAAGAAAATTGGCGGAAAATTTTGGAAATAGGGTTTTTGGGATGGAGAAGGAGATGAGAATGTTAGATTTGTCCACTTTGATATAGGGAATTCGATGGGATTTTAGATTTTTCCAGTTTCAAGCCCCACCAGTCTGCCAGAAGGTTTTAAATCACAAAAGATATCAAAAAGATGGACTGTATCGTATTGGAGTCTTGGAATTATCGAAGATTTTCAGCTCGTACCTCATCGACGTCAACTGTCTACAGTCTTGTGCAAAGTAATCTGTTGATGACTCGAGAAACGGCCACTTTCTGTGCATTGTATGAGGCACTTGACCCGAATTTTGGTGCGTTTTTTAGAGTTGGATCTAGAGCTGGGTTTAGAGCTGGATTTAGAGCTGGATTTAGAGCTGGGTTTAGAGCTGGATCTAGAGCTGGATCTAGAGCTGGATCTAGAGCTGGAGCTAGATTTGATTTCTAACTAACAGAGCCAGATCTTTAGATTTATTTCTTTCTAAATCAATTTCAGAAAGAAAACTCTGTGATGAGGAGTTACCCCATTCGTTGTACATACAAAACTACTCATCCGCCTCGTCGTCGTGTCTCGTTTTGAGAAAGGTACGGGATCAAGGAGATCCTAGGGGGCTTAGGCTAAAGTCTAAACAGTCATTTTAGTGGATCTTTGACGTGAGTTGGGAACGAGAGCTGTGTGAGCGAGATCCATTATTCCGAAGAATTGTCTATCATCAAACGATTCATGATATAAATCATGGGAGAATCAAGGCAAATCAGAAAATGTATCAGTTGAAAGCATTGCAAAGTGAGGATCGAGCTGAGCAGGTGAGAGAAATACTGGACCCTGGTCTGGACCTGGTTGGCTCTGGTTGGCGCTGGTTGGACCTGGCTGGCTCTAGCTGGCTATGGCTGGCTCTGGTTGGCCTTGGCTGGCCCTGGCCCTAATCAACAATAGTCTGCCTGCTCTCTAGTCTAGATTATCTCAGACTTCAACCCAGTCAATTCTATATTGTCAATTTGAGTACTTGGAAATGGCTCGTGCCCTTCCTGGCTATGCATGTATCACTTTTCCGCCGTGTCACTGCGATTGTCGAAACTCAGGAGAGGTGATATTGACGCTTTCGTTTGATGCCATCACTCTGTCCACATGGCCTGAAGAGGTACGGTACCTAGGACCCAAAATAGTTAGCGTAGCAGGAAGTACTGTAGGATTATAGGCCACCGTAATCCGCTACAGTAATCTCCACCGTAATCCATCCTTTAAATAGCCATTTGTAGTGTGCTATCCAGAATAGCTATTGGATGGCTTTATTTTAGTTTTATGCCTTTCAGTCACCGAAAAAGCGCCCCAAGAGAAAACCACCGTAATCCGCTACAGCAGCCCACTATGTATCTGCCATTTTTAAATAGCCATTATCTAGTGTGATATCCAGAATGACTATTGAATAGCTCTATTTTAGTTTTATACCTTTCAGTCACCGAAAAAGCGCCCCAAGAGAAAACCACCGTAATCCGCTCCAGTAACCTGTTAGGTATTTGCCGTTTTTAAATAGCCATTATCTAGTGTGATATCCAGAATGACTATTGAATAGCTTTATTTTAGTTTTATACCTTTTACTCACCTGAAAATCTCCTCGATCTCCTTTTTGTCCGGTAATTTGTCCGGTTACAGTAAATTTTTCTAGGACTCGTCCACTTCAATCGACTGGTCGATGATCGTCGGTTATCGGAGTGGAGAAGAGGGACAATGGTTCGCATTCGAGCACGAGAGAGCCGGGAAAAAGAATAAGATCATCAAAATGTATACACAATATGTAAGTGATGGATGATTGATGGAAAGCTAATGGATATTATATGGCAATTCAGGGCGATTATATGGCTGAATGCTTTGCGAGGATTCGAGTTGAGAAGGATATGGCAGTGAAGAGGGGAGACAGAGTCGAGATTTTGAATGGAGTTAAAAGGTTGGCTGGCTGGTTGGCTAAACATTAAAGAATTTCTTTCAGATTTCAATCTTCCATCGAAACTGATGAGGAAAATGGGGATAACGAGCGAAACGAGCAATCGGAACGAGCAGATGGAAAAGCAAGAAATGAGAGGAGAACGGCTGAGATTCTAGATGAACTCTAGTCAAAAACGTCAGTCAAAAAACGATATAATCCAATTTTTCCCCCATTGAATCGAGTTCAAAAGGTAAAGATGCGTTTAGCGGCTCGTTTACTAGTTTTAACTTTCAAAATCGTCGATCCTGGATGTCACACTAGTTCACTAAACGATAATAACAATTGCTTATCGACAAAATTCTCATGTCTAATCCCATCTGATCGAGTTCAAAAGGTAAAGATGCGTTTAACGGCTCGTTTACTAGTTTTAACTTTCAAAATAGTCGATCCTGGATGTCACACTCGATTTCTAGACGTTAATAACACTTGGTTACTGTCAAAAATTTTAGATAAATATTATTGCTTTTTTCCCCCAAACACTGGTAGTTTCTTGTCATGTCATATTGCCAAAAAAAAGTCAAAAATCCCAGAAATTTTGTTTTTTTTTCTGCTTTTTATGCTCTTTTTGTCTATTTCTACGTTTTAAAAACGTTTTTTGAAAGTTAAAAGTAAAAATTAGAATTTAAAAGTAAAAATTAAAAATATTCAATTAAAGCTTTATTTTTTTGATTTTAAATTTAAGCATGTTTTGAGAAAATTTGAAAATTTGAAGAAAAGGGGTTTAAAAGGAAATTTTTACGGCGGCCCAGGGTTGTCGCCATGGCGTAGTCGGTTAGCGAGTCGAACGCCAGTCGAACGCGGCCCTAGAACCTCACGGGTTCGATCCCGCTAGCGAGAAAAATTATATTTTTTTCAAGAAAACTTCTTTTCAAGTTTAGAATCAATTCTAGCCTTCAAAACATGCTAATTTTGCATTTCTGATTATCTTCGTTGTGCTTTGAGAGTGAATTCAACTGAATTTAGTGCTTTCTTCGTTTTTGGAGAAGATCTTGAGAAGATTTTCTCGATTTGAGCTTTATTTTTATGATTTTGATGATTTCTTTTGAGCATTCCATGTCATTTTTTTCATTTTCCTAACCCCATTTGTACATTTTATCCAATTTTTAGCAAAACAAAAGACAAAAAACAAAACAACAAAGCTTTCTCATTGAATTTGGCCATTTTTTTCGACTTTTGTGCTAATAAAGATTTAAAATTGAGTGTTTAATTTGTATTTAAAGTGGTCATTTGATCAATTGAATATCTTTATTTGTGAGGATTTTGCTGATTTTTTAAAAAAATTTTCATTTTAGACCCGTTTTTCTCTTCAGGGAAGCTCCGACGGGACACAAAAAGGAGATCGAAGAGGTTTTTAGGTGAGTGAAAGGTTTACAAGTAAAATAAATCTATTCAATAGTCATTCTGGATATCACACTAGATAATGGCTATTTAAAAATAGTGGATATCTAACGGGTTACTGTAGCGGATTACGGTAGCTTCTTTCTGGGGCACTTTTTTAGGTGAGTGAAAGGTATAAGACTAAAATAAAGTTATTCAATAGTCATTCTGGATATCACACAAGATAATGGCTATTTAAAAATGGCGGATTACGTTACGGGTTACTGTAACGGATTACGGTAGTTTTTGTCTGGGGCACTTTTTAGGTGAGTGAAAGGTATGAAACTAAAATAAATCCATTCAATAGTCATTCTGGATATCACACAAGATAATGGCTATTTAAAAATGGCTATAATCGTACATTTTCAGATGGACACCCCCGATTTGGATGGCTCCTCATCACTTCAAGATGGATCCACTGATCCAGCGACGAGGAAGAGAATAGCAAAGGTTCGAGTTCTATCTGAAGGGATTACGGTAGCCAGTGACTACAGTAGCCAGGGATTACGGTATCCAAAAATTCTAGGTTCACAAGAAGAACACTCGGGGTGAGACGTCGTTGCATGTTGCGGCGAGGAAAGGCGAGACGGAGACGTGCGCACAATTGCTAAGAGACGCCGTTGAGCCGAATTGGGTACGGTATTCTGGATCTAGAGTTTATAGTAGATTTAGATGAATATCTAGACATGTAGCCTGATATACTGTAACTTATCGAACCCCATCTTTTAGGTAAACCTTCCCGATTACGCTGGTTGGACGGCGCTGCACGAGGCGTGTTACCAGAGTCGATACGAGACTGCGGAGATGTTGATCAGGTTGGGAAATTGGGATTACGGTAGCCAGGGACTACGGTAACCAGGGACTACGGTAGCCAGGGATTACGGTAGCCAGGGACTACAGTAGCCAGGGATTACAGTAGCCAGGGATTACAGTAGCCAGGGATTACAGTAGCCAGGGACTACGGTAGCCAGGGATTACGGTAGCCAGGGATTACGGTAGCCAGGGATTACGGTAGCCAGGGACTACAGTAGCCAGGGATTACAGTAGCCAGGGATTACGGTAGCCAGGGACTACGGTAGCTAGTTAATAGATAAGATCTGCGATTTAGAAGTGGAGCCAACGTGAATCAAGCGTCAAACGAGGAGTTGACGACACCGTTGCACGATGCGGCTCAAGCTGGCGATAATGCGGTTGGGATTTCATTTTTTCAATTCTTTATTTATTGAAAAACCTCTTGTGCCTTCCAGATAGACCAATTATTATGCTAAAAAGATTCTTGAATAACTCAGAACCGATCTACAAGCGTGCAAAGGTTCATCCCTTCAGTGACTAAAACCCCTTTACACAATTCTCGACATTTATCCTTTGAAAAAGCTCTTGTGCGTTCCAGATCAACGAAATTACTTTCAGAAATAGTTCGCCCACTTTGCATTTCTTTCAGATAGTGTGGCTTCTCTTAAATTATGGCGCTGATCGAAATGCACACGATTCAAAGGGGCAACGACCGATCGATTTGTGCGAGTCGGGCTCGAGAGTCGCCTCGTTGTTGACGTGGGTTTGGAAATGGATCTAGATATGTATCTAGATCTAGGTCTTATCTAGATAGCTCAGATTCATCAACTACCGTAATCCTTTTCCTTTCAGAAGTGCTGAATTGCCGAGCGAATGTCCGAGTGAGTGCCCGTCGCCACAGCAAGCGATTGAGGGTCGGTTTTCGAGGATTTAAAGGATCGATTACTGTAGTCCTAGATTCTTTGGTTCTCTCAGTACCCAGAGATAGGTCAGGGATCAGTTGAGGATCAAGTCCAAGATCCAGGCCATGGATCAGTCCAAGATCCAGTCCATGGTCCAGTTCATAGTCCAGTTCAGGAATCAGGGCCAAGTCTAAGGACCAGTCAAGGTCAAGTCCAAGTTCCAGTTCATGGACCAGTCCAGGGTCCGTCCAGGGTGCAGAGTCCAGTCTAGAATCCAGTCAAGAGTCCAGGGTCCAGGATTCACTCCAGGCTCAGAGTCCAGTCCAGGATCCAGTCCAGGATCCAGCCCAGAATCCAGTTCAGTCCAGGGCCCAGGGTCAACATCTAGACTCAAGTAGTCCAGGGCTAAGTCCGGACCTAGGCTGGAATCAAATCCATGGTCCAGTCCATGGTCCAGTCCAGGGTCCAGTCCATGGTCTAGACTCAAGCAATCTTGGGTCAAGTCCAAGCCCTGGTCAGAATCTCAGATTCCAGCATAGAAAGCTACCGTAATCCCGGTGATCTGGGATACGGTAGCTTTTGTAGATCGAGGAAACTGGTGCCTTGATTGGAAACTGGTGACTCTACAGACATCTCTAGATAAATGTTCAGATAAACCGATTCAAGGAGTGATTGAAGCCTCAAATCTCGAACTATTGACTGAGCCAACGAGTCTTTCGAATCTCCCACCGTTGGGCATATCAACGTGTACAGAGGATGCAACGTCATTTCATAGGTAGATTACTGTAGATGGATTACTGTAGATGGATCTCTGAATCTCTGAGCTTCTCGTTCTCTGAGCTCCTCCTTTGAAATCCCCGAAATTTCAGCCCTGGTGTCGGCGAGTTGCTCTCCTCGGTGCCTTTCGTTGTCCCGGAAGCTCTCACGAGTCTTGTGGTATGTGCTCTTTGTGCTCTTTATAAACGCACCCATCTGGCGCATCAATTCCCCAGTTTTAGAATGCTACTCTACCGCCAATCATCCCAAACATTGAACAACCCGAAGAACCAAGAGTTGAGCTCCCGAAAGTCGAAGGTTTGAGTGCTTATCGTACTGTACTGCTTACTGTACTGTACTGCTCGTACTGTACTGTACTGCTCGTACTGCTCGTACTGTACTGTACTGTACTGTACTGCTTATCGTACTGACATCCAGAAAGTCGTGGAATCCTTTCAGAAATCCTTTCACTCAAATTTTCATTTGCATAAACACAGCTAGAGTCAAATCAATGCTCAGTAAAGGGCTGTGAAAGGGTGAATGAATCAGATAGAAAAAGAGGAGAACAGAAACAGAAACAGAATAGAACTGGAGAACAGATGGACAACAACAGTCCCCCCCCCCCCTCCGCCTTTTGCATTCTTTTTCCTCTCCTCATTTCACCAAATCTTTCCCTTTCTCCCCCACATCGATGGTCATTTCACTTTTTCTATTGATCATTGCAAAAAGTCCCCCCAGCTGTAGCCAGCAATTTGCATTTGCGTCTTATTCTACAACTTAAATTGTACTACCATAATCCGCTACAGTAGCCCGCTACGTAACCGCCATTTTTAAATAGCCATTATCTAGTGTGATATCCAGAATGACTATTGAATAGATTTATTTTACTTGCAAACCTTTGGCTCACCTAAAAACTGCCCCAGACAAAAACCACCGTAATCCACTACAGTAACCCTTTACGTATCCTTCATTTTTAAATAGCCAGTACCTAGTGTGACATCCAGAATGACTATTGAATAGATTTATTTTCCTTTTATACCTTTCACTTACCTTAAAACCTCCTCGATCTCCTTTTTGTCCTGTCGGACATTCACCGACCGTCTTAATACCGTATTTTCTAGATGCTCGTAGTCGAATAGAAGGCGGTCTACAAGAGTCAATGGATTTCGATGATGAGGATGAGAATCGATTGTTGATTGAAGATGAAGAAGAAGAGGAAGAGGGAGAAGGAGGAGGAGGAGGAAGAGATGGAGAAGGAGATGGAGGAGGAGAAGGAGAAGGAGGAGGAGGAGGAGATGGAGATGGAGATGGAGGAGGAGGAGAAGGAGATGGAGAAGGAGAAGGAGATGGAGATGGAGATGGAGATGGAGATGGAGAAGATCAAGAAATACAAAAAGTTCAGAAAGGAGAGGTTGGCATTAATGGAGATGAGGGGAGACAAAGGGAGAACGGTTGGTTTGACGGTTAAGGCTTTGATTTGTTGGTAGTATGATCATAGCTTTGTAGATGATCAAGTCGAGATCTCTGGCACTCCGGACACCGATCCACCGCTGAGAATTGATGAGGAGAGTCCAGAGGCGTAAGTTTTTAAAAGAAATAGAGCTAATGGAAATTTCAGCATGGAAATCGATTCAGTTTTGCTGGGGAAAAGAGGGAAAGTGGGCAGACCGAAGTGTGAGTTTGGAAAGGATAGAGTTTAGAGCTCTAGAGCCTTAGCTATAGCTCTAGAGCCTTAGCTAGAGCTCTAGAGATCAGCTTCTCTATTATCTATTCAGCTTCACGCACTTCTACACCGATTCCGACAAATCACGGTCTACGCGATCCGAATTCCGATCGGAAACGGGGACCCGGGTAAATAAATAAAAGATTTTCCTCTTTTCTAAATATCTAGAAAAAATCTAGTACTTCTTTAAATCAATAAAATTTCAGACGTGGCCGAAAACGAGGCGCTAGAGCGACTGGCCGCGGTGGCTCGTGCACCTCATCACCCAGAGCCTCCCGCTTCAGCGAACAGGATATCTACGAGTTCAAAGATAGTCCCGATAGTGGCAATGAACAGGTATAGACGAGGATCTAGACAAGACAAGTTTATCTAGATTAACTATATAATAGAATTCAAATCCGGGAGGTGTGGGCTATAGAAAAGCGCGCTCTCAACTGCGCCATAGCGATCATTCAGCAAAAAGCTTGTCTAGGCCAGTCTGGAGCTTGTCTAGCCTAGGCTGGAGCTTGTCTAGGTCAGTCTAGAGTTTGTCTAGCCTAGGCCGGAGCTTGTCTAGCTAGTCTAGAGCTTGTCTAGCCTGGTCTGGATCTAGATCCAGATCCAGATTCAGATCTAGATCCAGATCTAGATCCAGATCCAGATCCAGATCCAGATCCAGATCTAGATCCAGATCCAGAATCTAGATCGAATCGAATTCAGGGTGAAGAGCTGCCCGAGCGCGAGTCCTCCGCTCCACCTTCATGGAAACGAATGCGAATTGATGAGGATGCGAGCAGGAGTGGGGATAGTAATGGTAGGAATGGAAAGATCATATTCATTTGGATCTAGATCAAGACTAGATCTAGATCTAGCTCTAGCTCTAGCTCTAGATCTAGCTCTAGCTCTAGATCTAGCTCTAGCTCTAGATCTGGCTGGCTCTGACAGCTCTGCCTAGACGCTCTGCCTAGATCTGCTCTGCTCTAGATCTGCCTGCCTGGCTCTGCTCAGCTCTAGATCTAAATGAATTCTCTAGGCAGTGCCTCGTCACCTCTTCAATCAAACGGTCAACAAGTGCCAGTGCTTCGGATCTCTCTGAAGGGTGGATCAGATGATGAGACGATGGACAACGATAGTCAGTCGACGAGCAGGTGGATATAGAAATTGAAATCAAGTACTGTAGGGATTGTAGGATTGGGGAAAGCTTGCAGTAGGGAGTTGGCTTGCAGTAGTGAGCTCGAGGAATTGATTACAGGCTAAGCCTCTACTATCTACAAACTTCTTGTACGTTTAGCTGAAGCTAGGATATCCAGGCAATCTTTTAGAGTCTTTCAGAGTCTTTTAGAGTCTTCTAATCGATTTTCTAAACTTTAGTCGTGGCGGTAAAGGCTCTTCTCGGGGTAAAAGTCTTTCTCTGAGCTCAGCAAAGAAGCCAGGCGCACCGCCGACTCGCGAAGGGACACCATTGGGACAAACGGACGACGATGGACAGAGTCGAATGACGAGAAGCAGGGTGAGGCTGATAGCTTGCCTGATAGCTTTATTCTTTAAACAAAATCCCCTCTCCTCAAATCCCTGTAGAGTAAAACGACGGCGGCAAAGAATCGTGTGAAACTTCGGCCACGAAATCATCAAAAATCTGATTATTTAAATGATGGAAACGATGAGGAAAGAGTAAAGAAAAAACGAAAAACAAAAACTTCTATTGTAATCGTGAAAATTCGAGTCTTTCTACGAGTTTTGCGCTCATTTTGACCAATTTTCCGCAAACTTTCACCATCTGGTGCACTGAATTTGCCAACTATTGTCCAATTCAGTGCACTAGATAGTGAAAGTTTGCGAGATTTCCCTCAGAAACTCGTGTTCTTTGTGCTCGCACGTAAACGCGTACCTTGTAGCATATGACCTGAAGTGTTCGCGTTCTTTGTGCGCGCACGTAAACGCCTACCTTCTAGCACACGGCTTGGAGAGCTCGCGTTCTTTGTGCTCGCACGTAAACGCGTACCTTGTAGCACACGGCCTGAAGAGTTCGCGTTCTTTCTGCTCGCACGTAAACGCGTGCCTTGTAGCACATGGCTCGTCGCCTTTGCCCTTCAACGGGGGTACTTTGTGCTCGCGCGTAAACGCTTGCCTTCTGGCACACCGATAGAACCAAAAAAACTAACTAATATTCGGCTAGAATCCCTTTTTATAGCATTTTTCTTTCAAAATCGTCTCTCCACCTCTACGCTCCGTACTTTGCGCGTGCTCGTAAACGCGCGCCTTCTGGCACACGGCTCGCCGTCGCCGCCCGCTTTGGTTTACGCTCGCCTAAGTTGCATAAATGCTGATTTTATGATTCCGAAAATCTAGTGTGACATCCAGATTGGCCATTTTGGGCTTTAAACAACCGGGCTTTCGTACAAAGTACGGTTTAATTACCCAAGAAACCGGAAAACTGCTCTAGGATCGTCAAAATTGAATCAATTTTGCTGAAAACTGGGGAACTGGGGGTTTTTCGGGACGGAGAATCCGATGAGGCTATCCTTGGGCTAATCTTGTGCGCTAGAGAAGGTGCTTTTACGGGTGCACAAAGGACAAACTCGACTCCTCCCTCTTTCAGCACTTTCGATTTCTCAGCGATTTCCCAGCAATCTCTTCTTAAATCTATTCTTTATAAATGAAAGATATTCAGCTGAGAACTGTTCAATTTAGATTCGTCAATCCGGCAAAACGATCGAAGAGCCTGATTATTGGGGAAAAGGCGGGAAAAAGGTCAGTTTTTTAAGGTTTAGTACGGTAGGATTACTGTAGAATTGCTGTAGAATTACTGTAGAATACTAGAGGATTACTGTAGCTTTGTCATCTTTCAGAAAAAAAATAGAAACGGATAAAATGGCGCACTGAACTTTGGAGTTTTCGGTGAGCCAGGTCTCAAACTTTGGCAAGTTTAAAACTCGCCAAATTCAGGCATACTGTAGCTTGAATTACTCCGTGACATCCAGATAAACTTATAAAAAGGAAATTTTAGTTGAAACGAACCCTTGCCGAGGGTGAGGGCGGGGAAAAGGAAGAAGAGATGGGGGATGAGATCGGTGAACAAGATGAAGAAGAAAGAGATGGGGAAAAGGAGAAAGGTTTGCAGAGGATAGATAGCATTCGCTAGACAGACAGACAGACGAACAGACAGACGAACAGACAGACGGACGGACGGACAGATGGACAGACAGACAGACAGACGAACAGACGTCTCTTCTGCTTTCCACAACATTTTCAATATGAACAATAGAATCCCTTGCGTCCTTCTAGAAACTCGTACAACATTCTTACAAGTCATATCCACCAATCCAACAGTAGTATGATATGTTTCTCTAGTTTTAGAATCTAAAATCTATTTAGAAGACTATATAGAAGCTCAGTATGACATTGAGCAAATTGCACTGAAAGAGACCAACATTGCGCAAAGGATTATGCTTTATGACAGCACGAAGAGTCGCTTGGAGTTACAGAAACAGGTGAAGATCATAGATGATAGATGATAGGCTTAGGCTTGGCTTAGGCTTAGGCTTGGCTTAGCTTAGGCTTAGGCTTAGGCTTAGGCTTGGCTTGGCTTGGGCTTAGGCTTGGCTTGGCTTAGGCTTGGCTTGGCTTAGCTTGGGCTTAGGCTCAGACTGTCTATTGCTAACGTAATCCCTAGGATTACGGTGGTCAAGCCCAGGTCAAAGTCTTCAGGCCCATTGAGGTCCACAATAGCTCAAGATTATCAAACAACTCAGCTAATCTCTCGTTGGATTGAAGACTCTTCCCTTGACACAGCATCAACAATGGCTGCTGAGGTAAAAGAGTAGAGATGAACAATGGCTCCAGAGAAACTGGAGTCTGGTTTTTGGCTCAGGCTCAGGCTCAGGCTGGCTCAGACTCAGGCTTAGGCTCAGGCTTAGGCTTAGGCTCAGGCTTAGGCTCAGGCTTGGGCTTAGGCTCAGGCTTAGGCTCAGGCTTGGGCTTAGGCTCAGGCTTAGGCTCAGGCTGGCTTAGGCTGGTTTTGAAAACGTGTTAGATTGAAGAGAACTGAGCTTGAATGACTCTGTGACATCCAGATGAATGAAAAAGATCAATTTTAGAACACAATGCCTCCAAATTATCCCCAATACATGATCGCTACTCGAGATTATTTTACGGATATTGATTGGTACAGAGAAATGATCGAAAAGGAACCATTGCTTGCAACGATTCCAAAAGAATTGAGAGAGTTTTGGGATTCGCAGCAGAAAAAGCGGTGAGTGAGCTTTGGGAAATGCCAATCTAGTGCACTGACTCATTAGAAAGCCAGCAATGCAGTAGGACTTGGTTTAACTGGATTGTACTCTCTAGGACTGTACTGTAGCCTTGTAGCTGCACTGTACTGTGTACTAAGTACTCTTAGTACTCTTAGTACTGTGTACTCTAGCTAGCGTCCACCGCAATCCCATTTTAGTGAGCACATCTTGCAACGAGCAAGCTACGATCTGGCTCGACAACAAATGCTTTATGAGAGAGAGTACGTGAGACACTATCGACGATCGATTTGTGGGGTGGGTGAAGCACTGTAATTAGTAATCTATGATAGCCTATAGCTCGCTAGAAACGAAATCTTTTAGCCAAATCGTCTAAACCTGTGCCGTATGTTGAGAGAGCTGGAAACATACAAGTAAGTCATCAAAAAGCTATTCAAAGGTAAAATAAATCTATTCAATAGTCATTCTGGATATCACACTAGATAAGGGCTATTTAAAAATGACGGTTACGTAAAGGGTTACTGTAGCGGATTACAGTAGTTTTTGTCTGGGCCAGTTTTTAGGTGAGCGATCGGTATAAAAGTAAAATAAATCTATTCAATAGTCATTCTGGATATCACACTAGGTACTGGCTATTTAAAAATGGCGGATACGTAAAGGGTTACTGTAGTGGATTACGGTAGTTTTTGTCTGGGCCAGTTTTTAGGTGAGCGATAGGTATGAAAGTAAAATAAAGCTATCCAATAGTCATTCTGGATATCACACAAGATAATGGCTATTTAAAAATGACGGCTACGTAACGGGTTACTGTAGCGGATTACTGTAGCGGGTTACTCTAGCGGATTACGGCTAACAAGTCTTAATCTACAGTAATCCCATTCAGTTCAATGACCCTTCTTCAACCTGGCCATCCAGAGGATGAAGCAGTGCTGAGAAAAGAGGATTTTACGAAAACCATGGAGTCACCAATACAAGAAATGTGGAGAAGGCACTGTATCGAGGCTGTCGCATTGGCTACGTCACAGGTGCGGTCCATTAGAATGCCCTAAAATCATGATAGTCATGATAAACTTCAAATTTTCAGCGTTCCCACTTCTCGATCGAGGCACGTGCACTTGGTTTAACGCTTGAAACGAGGGTTTTGGAGAAGCTGTGCCCAGAAATCCCAACAAGACGACTTGAGATGTATTTGTAGGGATTGTTTGTAGTTTTTTGTAGAAATTGTTAGAAAATTTTTGAAATTTTGCCGACCTGGATCTCACTTTTTGTTTAAAAAACGTTATTTTTTGTTTTGGAAAATAAAAATTTTCTTTTTTACAAATTTCTTGTAAAAAAAATGTAAGCTAAACAAGGCTTTTATATCTTTAAAAGATAAGCACTTTTTAGAAAATAGGAAGGCAAGGGTACGGTAGAAAGAGCAGGTTTTTTGGATATAAATACCAGTGTCGAGAAAAAATGTTTTATTTGCGTTTTTTCGGGGGTGGGACAAATGCGACCTTTTTTTTGCTGGAAAAGGCCTTAGGAAAGGTCGTAGAGCTTCAAAAATGTTTTCATAGAAGGGAATCGTATACGTAGATTCAGAATTTTGACAAATCACACCTCGCTGACACGTCAAATTTGGACTAAAAGGCAAAAACTGCGGAAAAGCTTTAAGTTGCGTAGTTTTTGCCTTTTAGCTCAAATTTAACGTGTCAGCGAGGTCTGATTTGTCGAAATTCGGAATCTACGCATACGATTCCCTACTACGGGAATATTTTTGAAGCTCTACGACCTTTCCTAAGGCCTTTTCCAGCAAAAAAAAGGTCGCATTTGTCCCACCCCCTTTCATTTGCGTTTTTCGAGCTTTTTTCTCGTTTTTTAATGCTTTTAATGTTATTTTTTTTTAATTCTGATGTTTTCTATATTTTTCTTATTTTCTTATTTTTTAAGTGATGGTTAACGGGGAGATTGAGGCAACCGCCTACGCGTCAATGGTTCTACATTGCATCAAATACCCATCGAAAGGCGTCTCAGGGTTGATGCTCGGGAAAAGCCACGGCGGAAAGTTGACGGTTCGTTGCATTTGTGATTGGGTTTTCGTTCGAAAATGCTTTGCTTTGCTCTGCTTTGCTTTGCTTTTGCTCTCTTTGCCTGCTTGCTTTGCGTTGCCTGCTTTGCTTTGCTCTGCTTTGCTTTGCTTTGCTCTGCTTTGCTTTGCTTTGCTCTGCTTTGCTTTGCTTTGCTTTGCTCTGCTTTGCTTTGCTTTGCTTTGCTTTGCTTTGCTCTGCTTTGCTTTGCTCATTTCTAGTTGATTGTAATGAGTAAAAATACAATTTTCAAGCCTAAAAGCTGCTTTTAAACCAGTTCAAGCTGCTTGTAAACCACTTATTTTGAAGAAATCACTTAATTCTCAGGCTTTCTTAGGTTATTTTGCTTTTCTTGAATCAAATCTAGTCTCTCAATTGGTTCTAAAATGCTTTTTGACCTTTTATAGTTGATTTTAATAGATAAAACACAATTCCAAGCCTAAAAACTGCTTTAAAACTTTACTTTTGAAAGTAAATATTGAAGAAATGGCTTGAAATTGCTTGAAATGGCTTGAAATGGCTTGAAATCACTTGAAATCGCTTGAATTTCGCGTTTTTTAGCTAGTTTTTTGCTTTTCTTATGTCAAATCTAGTCTCCCAATTGATCTAAAGCCATTCTTGCATGACTTAAAATCAAAAACTGTGCACAAGCCATCAAATTTTAATCATTTCACGATTGAACGCCTAAAATTTGATTGTAAATTGGGGAATATGAGCTAAAAAAGATTTGTAGAAGATCTAATTAAGGACGAGATTTGCTTTAATTTGATTTGATTTGGTTTAATTTGGTTTAATTTGGTTTAATTTTATTTAATTAGCTTTAATTTTCTTTAATTTGATTTAATCTGCTTTAATTTGATTTAATCTGCTTTAATTTGCTTTAATTTCCTTTTTTTCAGATCACTTCAGTCGTTCCATTGGTTCACGAGAGCGCTCCGCTGTCGCCGTCAATTGAAATCGCGTTGGCGCTGGTAAATTTCGAAATCTAATCGCTAATAACTGATCGATAGACCGTTTTGCAATATTCGAGCATGAAAACCGTATTTTTTTAATCTAGCAATCAATGTTTTACCTTAATTTTGAAGATTTCACAGTAAAATACCCATAAATTACTTAGTTTTAAAGATTTTACGCTAAAATACCCAGAAATTACTTCATTTTCCCTTTCAGGTGAGCTCAAAAGACGACCAATCAATTGTCGGTATTTACTATTCAAATGCAAGCTATCAGGATAAAAGGTTTATCGGTTTTTTTAAAGCTAAAATATTCTGTTTTAGTTTCAATCCCTATTCGATTCGATTAGCCGAGAAGATTGCGGCCGTGACGGGGCAAAGCACATATTTAGCACAGGTTTAAGCATTTATGCTTTGATCTTTGATAATTTTTGATCAATTAGGTCGTCAACTGGCATTTGACAGCCGATTGCTCGTCGCCATGCATATCCGTTTATCAACAACAAGATTCCGGAAGTTGGAAGGATATTAAGTGAGTTTTAAAGCTGATTTAGTGATAAACCTTTAAAATTACTAAAGGAAACTTTGTTTTGTTCTGTTTTGAAGCTTATTAAGCTTAGTTATTGCTCAAAATTGTTTTCCTTAGTTTCCTTAGTTCAAAATCGTTCCTTCTTCCCTCGAAATCGTTAAGATTAATAAAGGAAACTTTGTTTTGTTCTGTTTTAAAGCTTATTAAGCTTAGTTATTGCTCAAAATCGTTTCCCTTAGTAATTTTTAGAGGTTTATCACTAAAATGACTATAAATTTCAGTTATTGCCGAATTTCCGCTCAATTTTTCATGCTGGAGAGCTTTAAAAGCTTCAGTTTAGAGTTTAATACTTAAAAAACAGTAATGCAACTTTAAAGCTCTCTATTTCATTTCTTTTTTTTCATTTCTCTATTTCATTACTTAAACCATTACTCTGAGCTTAAATTGAGTTAAATAAGCAACTTCGGGTTTAAGTTAAGGCTTTAAAATCTTTTATTTTAGAGTTGACGTCGATCCAGTTGCTTTAACGCTTGTTTCGTCAGCGCTTCAGAAGAAATTGTACAGAGAGTGAGTGCTTTTGGTGATGTAATGTTAAAATAAGCTTCTAGACTTCTTAAAATTGCCTTAAATTAGAATTTTTCATAGTTTTGCAAGCTTTTAGATGCATTGCTAGCTGAAATCAAATCGAGTAGACTGATGTCATTTTTGCAACTTTTCACCATAGCTTTAGCTTTTATAATGAATTCAACAGCAAATTCAACAAATTTTCAAAAACTTTGAGCTATTTTTAAGATTTCAGCACTTATCTATTTGGTTTTACTCTAAATAAACCCTAAAACCCATATTTTTTACTAAATAACCCATAAAATCCTCCTTTTTTTTTACTAAATAACCCATTAATTTTAGATTGGTCGACTTCGAGAATCACCTCGACAATCCAGAGCTCGATTTCTACAATTCATCGCTCAATCGAATGCTTCGAGAAGAACTTTAAAGGAAAATTTCGTTAGTTCTTTCGTTTCTTAATGTAATTACTTAAATTTATCAATTCCAGTATTTTTTTTTAAAGTTAATCGGTTGTGATAAGAATTTGATGCGGTATTTTCATTGTTTTACGCTTTTTCCTTGTTTTGTTGCTTTTTTGATGAAAAGACTCAAAGAATAAAAGGTGGAAAAGAAAAAAGCAAAATGAAAAAAGCAAAATCGTTTCTTAAATAAAATCAAAAAAATCACTGAAAACAAAAATTTCTGATGAGAGTGGGATTCGAACCCACGCCTCCGAAGAGACCAGTGCCTTAAACTGGCGCCTTAGACCGCTCGGCCATCTCACCATAGGGTGGGGTGGCGGGGAAAAGGGTGAAAAGGCTCAGGCAGGGGAATGGAATCACTCTGGAACAACAAAGAAGGTTGGTGCTTTTCTCGATGTTTACTATGTTTTTTAAGTTTAGCTGTCTTTAACTTAGCTATCTGGAATACTGTAGCTTTTCTACTGTAGCTTAAAATCTACACCAGCTACTCGAGAATTGATTTCTTGAAAAGGGGAAAACTGGGAAAACCGGTTTTTCTCATTTTTCTATCACTTTCTCTGGTGTTATCCATTTGGATTGGATTGATATCGATTTTAGGCAAAGAGATCTTTTGTTTGCTTTTTAGATAAACTTATAAGCTTTAGATAAGCTGATCTTTATAATCTTTATAATCGATTTTATAGAATGGACGAAGTGGAACCGGCTGAGGATCGAATGGAGAATTATGTGCGAATTGCTGTTGTTGGAAGGGGAGCCTATGGAGTTTGCTGGTTGTGTCGAAGAAAAGAATCACAGCACAGGGAAAAGGTGAAGAGGTTTAGGAGTTACTGGAGTTAGTTAGATTACTGGATTCAATAGATTCAACTTTAGGTCATTCTAAAAACGATTCCTTTACACGGACTCTCAAACGAGGAAGAAATTGCAATTATGGGTTTGTTTAGAAAAGGATTATTGTAAAGAAAAAGGAGAACTTTTGAAGAAAACTTGTAAAGAAAACTTGTAAAGAAGAAACTTGTAAAGGAAACTGGTAAAGGAAACTTGTAAAGAAAGCTTGTAAAGGAAACTTGTAAAGAAAACTTTTCTTTAGGAGAAGTAATGTTATTGAAAAAAATGCGACATCCGATGATCATTGGATATTATTCGTATTTTAAATATGATAACACGTTGGCGATTGGTAAGCATTCAAGAATACAAAAAAAAAAACAACCTTTTTAGTCATGCAATATGCTGAGGGTGGCACAATGGAGCGAATGATTCAAGAACAACGCGGCGAACACTTTCATGAGAGCTCTGTGCTTGACTTTTTCACTCAGGTAAGGGGTTTTTTTTAAGATTAAAGGGAAAATTGGATGTCACGAATGAAAAGGGAATAGTTGAAAGGCCGGGAATTACGATTTGGGGAAATTGGGTAATTGAACCTGGCTTTCAAGAGAGCTTTGTGCTTGATTTCTTTACTCTAGAGAGGGATTTTTAAGGTTAACATTTAAATTGGATGTCACGAATGAAAAGGGAATAGTTGAAAGGCCGGGAATCACGATTTGAGGAAATCGGGTTCGTGAACCTGGCTTTCAAGAGAGCTTTGTGCTTGATTTCTTTACTCTAGAGAGGGATTTTTAATGTTAGCATTTAAATTGGATGTCACGAATGAAAAGGGAATAGTTGAAAACCCGGGAATCACGATTTGAGGAAATTGGATAGGCTAACTTTGCAGATTCTCATCGCTCTTCACCACATGCATAGCAAATCGATCGTTCATCGAGATTTGAAGACTCAAAACATCTTAATGAACAAGTAACTAGATACAATGATAATATAGTCGCTATAATATAGTTTTTAGAAAGCGAACTCTCGTTAAACTCTCGGATTTCGGGATCTCAAAGGAATTATCGACAAAATCAGTGGCTTCAACGGTGATCGGAACGCCAAATTATTTAAGTCCAGAGATTTGTGAAGGTTGGGGTTTTTGTTTAGCTTTAAACGCAGGTTTCCTGGCGCACCAGAAAGCAGACAAGATGCGTTTACAAGAGCACAAAGTACAGGAATCTAGGTAGAGCCTACAATCAAAAGTCGGACGTTTGGTCACTTGGATGTGTGCTTTATGAGGTGAGTAGTCTAGCTTGGCCTAGTCTAGGCTGGTCTAGCCTAGCCTAGGTCTAGCCTGGCCTAGCCTAGTCTAGCCTGGTCTAGCCTGGCCTAGTCTAGGCTGGTCTAGCCTGGCCTAGCCTAGTCTAGCCTGGTCTAGTCTAGGCTGGCCTAGGTCTAGCCTGGCCTGGCCTAGGCCTAGCCTGGCCTAGCCTATCCCTTCCCTATCTCCAGTATCCTTTTCAGCTGCTGGCTCTGCGTCGTGCCTTTGACGGTGACAATCTCCCTTCAATCGTTATGAAAATTACAAAAGTTAGTGGCCGTTTTTTCGGAAAACTTTCAAATCTAGTGCTCCTATTCTCCAATTGGTGACCACGCAACACAAGAAGTGAGAGAACTCGTTGGGAATCTTTTGAGACTAAACGAACATCAGAGGCCCAATGTGCAAGGTAGACAGTGGCTGCAGGCTAAAGACTATCTATCCCAGGCTTGAAAAGAGTACTGCAATGCAATGTAATGCAAGAGTGACATCCAGATTGCAAGAATATTGTTTGATTATCCTCAAAAACTTATCCAAACAAGGGGTAAGCGATGTAGATCAATGACATCAAGAATGACATCTCTAGATCTGTAAGTTTCTAGGTTTCTAACTTTCTAGATATCAAGTGTGACATCCAGATCACAAGAAAATTCCCCAAGCATCCCCAAAAAACTCACCCAAACAAGGCAAAAGCCATGGAAATCTAGAGATCAAGAATGACATCTCTAGATCTGTGATTTTCTAGGTTTCTAAGTTTCTAGATATCAAGAGTGACATCCAGATCGCAAGAATTTGCAAGCAATTGGGTAGCTAGATATTACTGTAGGCTAAAAGTACGGTAGAGATCTATCGAAGGGTTGAGAAGAGTACTGTAGCTTATCGATTTATTCTTTTAGAGCTACTCACCCATCCACTTGTTCTACCGTACACTCTAAGGATTCACTGTGATGTGGGCAGAGTGATCGTACCGGAGAATAACAAGGTAAAGTAGGCCGTAAGCTACCGTAACCCTGAGCTACTGTAGCCCTGAGCTACCGTAACCCTGAGCTACTGTAGCCCTGAGCTACTCTAACCCTGAGCTAACGTAGCCTTGAGCTAACGTAGCCCTGAGCTACGGTAACCCTGAGCTTATCTCCTTCCTTTCCAGCGTCGTGCCAACTCTGTGATGGGTGGCCGTTTACGGATCACTCCATCCGCTCAATCGCTTCGTCCACAAGAAAGATTTCCAACGAAAACCCCGATTTCTCTCTCAAATACATTGCGATAACGTAAAGAAATTTGCAAAAAAAGTTTACCCGCAATACAAAAAAAATGATTTTGATATTATTTCGATATTATCTCGATATTATCTCGATATTATTCAGCCTTTTAATAATCCCATAGTTTTGCGTTCTTTATCGAATCTCTTGCCGATTCATCGATATAAGGAATTCGACTTGCATCTTTTGGCACATAAGCAAACCAAACTTCTTTCGAATTCGAATCTGGTCGGATTTTCTGGAAAAGAAGGGTTTAGACGATGGATTGCTGGATTGCTGGATTGATTGGATTGCTTGGATTGCTCAGAAAACACTCACCCTGAACATCCCCAACTTTCGACCTTTAAAGAAACCAGAGATGCCAAGTCCATGCATTTTAACAATTGCTGCCGATCCAACCACTTCCACAGTGAGTGTTGTGAGGACAAGACCTAGATTTGAGATTGGATTTAAGACAGAATTCCATCCAACCAATGAACAAAAATCCTATCGAGATAGCCACGTCGAGCTCCGTTTTCCCGGAGGGAACCAGATCCCCAAAGCCGATCGTCAACTGGAAATGGATTTGAGAATAGATTTGCGATTAATTAAGCAACTTTCTTCAGATCTGGATGTCACACTTGATATCTAGAAAGTTAGAAACCTAGAAACTTGCATATCTAGAGATGTCATTCTTGATCTCTAGACTTGCATGGCTTTTGCCTTGTTTGGGTGAGTTTTTTGGGGGTAATTAAGCAATTTTCTTGCGATCTGGATGTCATTCTTGATTTCTAGCTAGATATCTGACTTTAAATTCCATTTCGTCAATCTCCTGGAAGAGTCAGTTCTTCTGCATGGCCTTAGCTTTGTTTTGGTGAGTTTTTTGGGGACGATTGGGGGAATTTTCTTGCGATCTGGATGTCATTCTTGATATCTAGATACTTAAATGTCTAGATATCTTATACTATTGTAGCTGGGTACAGTAGTATGATCTACCGATGGGGTACTGTAGTCTGGATCAGCCTAGGCCATCCTAGACCAGCTTAGACCGGCCTAGAATAGTCTAGACTAGCCTAGACCAGCTTAGACCGACTTAGACCAGCTACAGTAGCCCCAGAAGTACTGTAATGTAGCCGGAAGGTCTTTAGATCAACTACAGTACTCTGTAGCTGGCATTATTAGCTAGATAGACTACTCTAGATAGAGTAAATACTAAAAACCAACCAGTGAGACCAAGCAAAACGAGAATGACATGAGGAAATCCCATGTTGGTTCCAAGAAATCGTAGATCCATGCCCAGATCACCATGTAGAACATCAGGACGAAGATCACTTGGAAGCGACGATTTGCGGCAACCTGAGTAAACATTTCTAGCTACAGTAACCCTTTGAATACTATAGATAGAAAGGATGAAATCCAGATCTCAAGAGAATCCCCACCTCAGCAAATGGATCGTCTTTCCCGCCTAAACGGTCTGAGAAGAATTTCGCTACATCGGCTATCGTGATTAGTGTGAGTGGGATACTGTAATAATTTAGATATGATAATAGAGGAATTTAAGTTTCTAGATATCAAGTGTGACATCCAGATCGCAAGAATATTGTTGAATTATCCCCAAAAAACTCATCCAAACAAGGCAAAAGCCATGGAAATCTAGAGGTCAAGAATGACAGATCTAGATTTGTAAGTTTCTAGGTTTCTAAGTTTCTAGATATCAAGAGTGACATCCAGATCACAAGAAAATTCCCGAATCGTCCCCAAAAAACTCACCCAAACTAGGCAAAAGCCATGCAAATCTAGAGATCAAGAATGACATCTCTATATATGCAAGTTTCTAGGTTTCTAACTTTCTAGATATCAATTGTGACATCCAGATGGCAAGAAAATCCCCCAGTCCTCCCCAAAAAACTCACCCAAACAAGGCATAAGCCATGCAGAAGAATTGACCCTCCCAGGAGATTGGAATGAGGTGACCGTAACCTGAAATTTTAGAGTCACAAAATCAAGAATGACATCCAGATCGCAAGAATATTGGCTATAGCAGAGGATACTGTAGCTATAACTTACCGATTGACGTCAAAACTGTAGTCGTAAAAAGATTGCCGATGGCATTGTCCATTTCGACGCAAAGCTCTCATTTCGGAGATCAGCCGGCTGAAATTTTCGTGTACTTTAGGCTCCCCGGTAAACGCCAGCCTTCTAGGTTACTGAGATTTCTAAAAACTTGTCGAATTTCTGCTTTTTACAAGGAATTTTCATTCAAAATCATTTTCCTGCCACCCGCTTTGTTACCCCTCCCAAAAACTTGCAATAATTAAGTATTTTGTGAAAATTTTTTGAAAGCAAT
Source organism: Mesorhabditis belari (assembly GCA_958450365.1). Taxonomy (NCBI): domain Eukaryota; kingdom Metazoa; phylum Nematoda; class Chromadorea; order Rhabditida; family Rhabditidae; genus Mesorhabditis; species Mesorhabditis belari. Next base: position 2,198,534 of record CAUEEP010000759.1, on the reverse strand, counting down.
GCACGATCTGGATGTCACACAGTACGATAAGCATCAATTTACGGTAGCCTAACATCTTTTGTCGGGTACTGTCCCATAGCTGTCAGCCAGAGTCTCTTTCACATAAACAATCCCTTCTGGGACAAAGCAATGCACGTCTGGATGCACACAGTACAATAAGCACAATTACGGTACTTGCTATTTCAGATACTGTCCCATAGCTGTCAGCTGCCAGAGGTGTTCTTTGTGCTTCCGCATGAGCGCTCGCCTTCTGGCACAAAGCGTTACCCGATCTGGATGTCACAAAGTACAATAAGCATCAATTTACGGTACCCTAGCATCGTTTGTCAGATACTGTCCCATAGCTGTCAGCTGCCAGAGGTGTACTTTGTACTTTCACATAAACAATCGCCTTCTGGCACAAAGCATTGCCAGATCTGGATGTCACACAATACGATAAGCATCAATTTATGGCTCTGCTCTTTTGTGGTACTGCCCTGCTGTCAGCTGCCAGAGATGTACTTTGTGCTTCCGCGTAAACGCTCGCCTTCTGGCACAAAGCATTATCCGATCTGGATGTCACACAGTAAGATAAGCATCAATTTACGGTACCCTAGCATCTTTTGTCGGGTACTGTACTATGGCCTTTAGCTGCAAGAGATGTACTTTGTGCTTTCGCTAAAACGCTCGCCTTCTGGCACACAGCTTGATTACAGGGAAATTGCTCTAGAATCGTCAAAATGAAAGCAAATTTGCTGAAAATTTGGGAACCGGGGTTTTTTGGGACGGGGAATTCGATGGTAGTGTTAGATTTGTGTCAAATACATACCTTAATCCCTTTTTCATAGGCTCTCATCGTCACATAGGTGAGATGATCGATTCTTCTCAATAAAGTCACATTTTCCGGGTCGATTTCCGGATCCACAGATAGAAGGGCTTCCTGGAAAGGGAAATTTGATTGTCTAGCTTTGAGAATCTAGCAATAGAATATAGCAATAACGAAAGAAACGAGAGAATTAATGTCTTTCTTGATTTATCGTCGATTTTCTCGGGAATTGACTTAATTGGGGTTTTTTTTGATGGAAATTTTGATGAAAACGTTGAAGAAAGCTCTCTAGATCTGTTTAGACAAAAGATTTCAATATAAATAACCTTTTAAACTTCTCACCTGAGCTCTCAAAATCTCATTGAGATGAAAATTCCTTCGTCGAACTTCATGCGGGATTTCGATGATTTGAAAAGCCCACGCGCCACCAGTGATGTAAAGAGTTGTGGCTGAGATGAGGAGGATATGAGGGAGAGCAATGCTGAACGAAAATTCGATAAATTTCGATAAATCAAGCCCGCACTTTGTGCTCTTGCAACCCAACCCCTTCTGGCACACTTATGGCTTCAAACTGACAAATCTGAAATCTCCATCCGATTCCCCGTCCCGATAAACCCCGGTTCCCAAATTTTCAGCCAATTTGCTTGAATTTCGACGATTCTAGAGCAATTTTCCCGTTTTCTTGGAAGCGCCAGAAGGCGAGCGTTTAAGAGAACGCACAAAGTACACCACAAAGCTTGGTACAGTCCGACAAAAGATGCTAGGGTACGATAAATTGAGGCTTATCGTATTGTGTGACATCCAGATCGGATAATGCTTTGTGCCAGAAGGCGAGCGTTTACGCGAAAGCACAAAATACATCTCTTGCAGCTGAAGGCCATAGTACAGTACCGGAAAAAAGATGCTAGGGTACCGTAAATTGATGCTTATCGTACTGTGTGACATCCAGATCGGCCAATACTTTTCAAAATTTTCACAAAAGACCTAATTATTGCAAGTTTTTGGGAGGGGTAACGAACCGGGTGCCAAAAAAACACTTTTGAATGGAAATTCCTTTAAAAAAGAAAGAATTGAGGAACCTTTTAGATAGCTAGGTGTGCTAGAAGGCTGGTGTTTACCGGGCGAGCACAAAGTACACGAGAAAACCGACCGAATTCGATTTTTAATCCTTCCTCCCCACGTCAAATCCTCTTCCTCTTCGACTTCTTGCCCCTCTCCAGTGAGATCCATTCCATCTAAAAGGATTACTGTATCATCTATCAGCTAGAAACCTCTCCTACAGTACCCCTTCGTGAAATAAACCCAATCTCCTCATCATCGAAACTCGTCGACTCCATAAGACTACGCTAGGCTTTCAAAAATCTTCAAAAAAAAGCGAATCTTCAAAATTCTTTCCGAATTGAGTGCTGTGACTTCCAGCTTGCAGAACGTGATCATTATTTTATATATTTTACCTGCAATCCCGCCCCTTCGCACAATGCGAGCCGCATGGCCTCCTTCGAGCATTTTTTGTCGCCACACCTAAATCTCTGGGGTTTTTCGTGAAAAGATTTCCGCTTTCTGGAAGGCACCCTCTCGATTGGCTTTAATATTTTTTTCGTAATTCGGCTTAGGAAAAAAAAAATGTTGCTGGGTTTTCGGGTAATTATGTGTGAAATTTTTTTTGATTTTTTTTTGGTTTTTTTTTGGTTAAAGAGTGCAATATTTTGTTGGAAGATTGAGGGAAATGTTAGATCATGGCAGGGAAACGGAAAGGGAGTTAAATGAAACGAAAGGAAACGAAAGAAAACAAAGAAAACAAAACAAAACAAAAACAGAAAATTTGTGTGCAAAACTATCGAAATTAGAGAATTTGTCGGAAAGTACAGTACCTCTCCATGAATCATCGTTGATTGTTTTGCTAAAAAGTGGGAAAAGTGATAGAGAAAATTGGAAAAAAAAAGATTAGAAATTGGAAAGAAATTAGAAAAAAAATGAAAAAATTGAAAAAATGAAAAAAATTGAAAAATTTAGAAAATCATGTAGTTTCTTTTTTTTGAAATTTAACGACTACATTATAATCCTTTAAACTGCAGTACGTTAGACTCCACTTTACGCACAGTACAAATACTCCTTTAAGATGCTTTTGCATCAACACAAAGTCCAAAGCTTGTACCCGACCGTGGCTACTAGTGTTGGCCCGTGAAATGAGAGAGCTCTCGACGAATCGTTTCGAGTTGAGTTGTACCTTTCGAGAAGAACACGGGCTTTCATATCTATTAAAAAAAAACCGAAAAATCAATAGTTAGTAGCGGATAGCGGACTCGAACCCGGGACTCGAACCTGAGAAACGACCAAGAACCAAGGGTGCTAACCACTCGGCCATGGGGGGACGGGGATGGCCGCTTGAAGAGGGGGGCTATCCCCGTCCCTCATAGCCGAGTGGTTAGCACGCTTGGTTCTCGCTCCTCTTCCCCCATCTCGACCCTGGTTCGAGTCCGCTTACGGTTTTTTTTCAATAAAAAAACTTCAAAACTGTTTGGAGATGAATTCAGTGTGCTAGAAAGGGTGCGTTTTGAAGCAAAAAGTACACAAGTTATTGAGAAAATTAATAGAAATTAGCGAATTAGCGAATTAGCGAATTAGCGAGATAAAGCTTAAAATTCGAATTGAATTGAACTAATGCTGGCGATTGTTTACAAATTTCTTGTCTCTTGTTGACATCAAAGGGTTCTCTCAAGGGAAAAATGGCTTTCTTTTTCGGGAATATATTGCAATGAAATAGACGAAGTTGTCGGAAAAGTCGGAAAAGAATTTTTTTTTTTTGCTGTCGACTTTAGTTGACACTTCTTTGGCTCTTTGGCAGCTATTTGACAAGTTTGGACTCAAGCGTGACTTCCAGTTTCAACGAATTGTCAAAGGGAATTTGATTTTCGTTTAATTATTCAAGTTTTTTTGCAACGAGAACTTTGAGTGCACAAAAGTGACAAGAAAATTTTCGCACAAAGCATTGGTTATTTGAGTTTAGAAATCTATTGTGACATCCAGGATGAGCGATTTTAAAACTTTAAAATGTTAATTAAGCAATTAAACGCTTCTTTTACCTCTTCGACTCGATCAAATGGAAAAAAATGGAGAATATTGGAGATCATTTCTTTAAAATATTGAAAAATGAATGTAAATTGAAAGAGAAATCAAAAAGAAATGTAAAATGAAAGTAAAGATACTCAGCTAATGCGTAAAAATAAAAATTGAAAATATTTAGCTAAGAAAATTTTTTTTTAGTTGAGTTCATTGAGTTGGAAAGTGATTGACACCGGAAATGGCTTGGGAAAGGTTTAGGAAAGAGAAATCTATAAGAAAATAGATTCCTACGTCTCTATAGTCTTTAAATTACTGTACTTAAGCGCTGAAATTACCGGAAATCTTATTTTCAGAAGTTTTCTGATTCAGATTCACTAAAATCGAGCGAAATTAAAAATCTCAAGTGCTTTCAAGGGGCAAATAAACCCCAAAAGAGCCTCCAAAGCTCTCCAAAAACGATTACGCAAAAAAAACATTAAAAACGAAAATTTCTATCACCTAAAAACAGAGCCGGGGATCGAACTCGGACAAGGGAGAGCCGAGCGTTCGAGCGAGAACCCAGCGTGCTAACCACTCGGCCATGGGGGACGGGGATGACCCCCCTCTCCAATCGGCCATCCCCGTCCCCCCCATAGCCGAGTGGTTAGCACCACGGTCTCTCACCCCAAACGATCCTGGTTCGAGTCCGGTTCGAATTTTTTCTTTTTTCATTTCAAATTGTTTAAAAACTTTTCTAGACCCAAATTTGATGAGGATTTCGAATTTTAAATTAGTTTTTTAAAGTTCTTTTGAGAATTTTGAGAATTTAGAGAAAAACAAGAATTTCAAACCTTTAACAGTCCAACAACAGCCATGATCGATTTTTTTGGGGAAAATATGAAAGTAAAGCTATTGAAGCAAGGGAAAATGGGGAAAAACCGAAAAAAATCATTTCCCAGGCCATTAGCAAATTGAGAAAAAAGCCTTGGGAATAGAAAAATTGTAAAATCTTCTGATTGAAATTTTTTTTTGATTTTCGCGTCCCAAAAGGGAAATGTTTACATAAAATGCTTAAATATTGTCCAAAAAGCTTCCTTTTTTTTAATTTTCTCGAAGAAATCCATTTGAGTTTATTGAAATCGCGAAAAAAGCCTTAGAAAAGGCTGAAAAAACGAAAAAAAAGCGAAAATCGCTTCATCTCGGTTTTTCTTTAAGTAAATCGATCTTTTTTAAGATTTCTTAAAATAAAAATAGCATTCTGGAAGTCACAGAACAGGTTGCGATGAAGATGGAAGCGTTTATTTGCACTTAGCGTTTTTCGGTTTAGTTACGCAATTTTTGATTGTTTCTGAAAAAACTCGTTTGATTTTGGTGCTTATTTTGTCTCTTTTTCCTATCATTATTAAAGGATTATCTGTTTTATCCAAAAAATTCGCTAAAAATCGATTCAAACCCATTTCTCACTTCCACACAAAAATGCTCAAATTCTATTTTTTAATTTTAATTTTTCTAAAATTCTCTTTATCTCAAGAAGATGATGAACCAGAGATGATTATCAATGGAAAAACAATGCCAGAAGAGGTTTGATTGCAATAGAAAGCGAGCGTTTAAAGCACAAAGAGAGCACAAAGCACAAAGAGCACAAACATCAATACCAAAAAAAAATTTTTTGTTTTTGATAAATTCAAAAATAAACTTAACCAAAACCTGTTGTGACTTCCAGATCGAAAGTTAGAATTGATAAAATAGATAAAATTGACCGATGATGAGTACAAAAGTGTCGCCGAGCTTCAACACCAATTGGACGATTATCTCAAAGCTGATGATAAAGAAAGTATCGTCGAGGAGATGCGCACATATGTTACGATGGGTTTTATGGCGCCTGTGAGTCGAAAAAGTTCAGAGATAAGATTTAGAGATAAGATTTAGATTCTTGATCATATGACAAAGCTCTTATTGCCTTATGTGCCAAAAATTGGAGCACTCATGACAAAATTGGTTCGTTTTTTGAAAGGAATTATAGTATCGTATCGTACTAGTATCCAAAAACCTTTAGGAAAGCTCTCTTCATGATAAAGAACCCGTTTCAAAAGTCATGGCGTTGATGCAAGAAACGAATGATGTTATAAAAGTAAATTTAGATATAAATTTAGATATAAATTTAGAAATAAATCAAATTTATCTATTATTTAAACTTTCAGAAAGGTATGAAAGCAATGCGAAAAGAGCTGAAAGAGAAGAAAACGAGAGATCAAAAAGACTCGAAAAGAGAGGACTTATAAAAGTATTCAGTTATAGAATTTGAAAGATATTCAGCCTAGTAAAATGTTTTATTGTCAAATTTTTGAAATTTTATCGAAAAACACAGCTATCAGCATATTCTATGCCTTCCAGAACTTCAAAAAATCCAGAAGGATCTGCCCGAATCCAACTCTTGGCTTCAGAATTTACCCATTCTCAATAGCAATCAACTGATTCTTTTCTAGAATCACTGCAAATGGGACCAGATCGAATCCAGCATATTCTGTGCCTCCCAGGACCTGAGAAAATCGAAGAAGATCTGCCCGAATCTCGATCAGAGCTTCAGAATTTACCCATTCTCAATAGGTACCAACCGACTCTTTTCTAGAATCACTGCAAATGGGGCCAGATTGAATCTAGCATATCTTTTGCCTCCCAGAACTCCAGAAAGTCGAAGAAGATCTGCCCGAAGCTCATTTTTAGCTTTAGAATTCATCCATTCTCAATAGCTACTAACTGATTTTTTTTTTCTAGAATCACTGCAATGGGATTAGATCGAATCCAGCATATTCGGTGCCTCCCAGGACCTGAAAAAATCGAAGAAGATCTGCCCGAATCTCAGTCAGAGCTTCAGGATTCATCCATTCTCAATAGCTACCAACTGGTTGTTTTCTAGAATCACTACAATGGGGCCAGATCGAGTCCAGCATATCCTATGCCTCCCAGAACTTCAAAAAATAAAAAAGGATCTGCTCGAATCTCAGTCAGAGCTTCAGGATTCATCCATTCTCAATAGGTACCAACTGATTCTTTTCTAGAATCACTGCAATGGGCTCAGATCGAATCCAGCATAACCTATGCCATCCAGCACCAAAAAAAATCACAGAAGATCTGCCCGAATCTCAGTTTTAGCTTCAGACTTCACCCATTCTCAATAGCTACCAACTGATTCTTTTCTTGATAGACTGCAATGGGGTTAGATCGAGCCTAGTATACCCTATGCCTTCCAGAACTTCAAAATATCCAAAAGGATCTCAACTTTAAGCTTAGCTTTGGTGTCCTTTAATTGGGAAACGAAATAAAAAAGACGATTTTATTAGATTACGGCACCTGTGTCTCCGGGTCGTCCATGAACGAGATCTTTTGATCCCCACAGAGACTACCGACCCGAGATGGACAACGAGACGATAAGCGGCTGGGAAAAGTGCTGAAAATATCACTCTAGACATAAAAATGAAATAAATAACAAACCTATTCGATTTCCTTGCTGAGTAGAGTGATGGAGACAAAGAGATCGACTCGTACTTCGTCGTTGTGCTCAGCATTTTATCTAGAAAGGGAAATGTGACAACAGGAGATCGGTTATTATTCGGAGAGCTCAGTTTTTGAGTGAAGAAACTTATCGGAATACCTAGTTTAGTCTTTGGAAAATATCTTTTTTTAAGAGAAAAGAGACCCAACAATGAAAGACCAGGAAAGACACAAGAATTGAGGTGAGAATTCGATTAGGGAAAAGGAAAGGGAAACTAGAAGAAAAGAGAAAAGTTGAGTGAAACAAAAACGAGAAAAGAAAGGAAAACCGATTTGGACTTTTGGATTGAAAAGGCGATGCTCAAGGTAAATTTGGGGTTGAGTGGATGGAAAGAACGGAACATTCGGTAGTCCGGGGGGAATTCACGGCAAATCCTAGGAACTCGGATTTTGTGGCTTTGTGGAGTGGCTGAATTTGCAAAAAATGAATTCCCGAATCAGGAATTCGTTTCAAAATTTCAAGGCACCAAGCGACTCTTAAACAAACTTGAGTAATTAAACCGAGGCGCAATTGAGCCAGACCGAGTTCAGCATATCCTATGCCTCCCAGGGCTCTAAAAAATCCAAGAGGGTCTGCTCGAATCTCAGTCTTAGCTTCAGGATTTATCCATTCTCAATAGGTACCAACTGACTCTTTTCTAGAATCACTGTAACGGGACCAGATCGAGTCCAGCATATCTTATGCCTTCCAGAACTTCAAAAAATCTAAGAGAATCTGCCCGAATTTCAGTTTTGTCTTCAGAATTCATCCATTCTCAATAGCTACCAACTGGTTGTTTTCTAGAATCCCTACAATGGGGCCAGATCGAATCTAGCATCTCTTTTGCCTCCCAGAACTCCAGAAAGTCGAAGAAGATCTGCCCGAAGCTCATTTTTAGCTTTAGAATTCATCCATTCTCAATAGCTACCAACTGGCTCTTTTCTAGAATCACTACAATGGGGCTCAGATCGAGTCCAGCATAACCTATGCCTTCCAGAACCAAAAAAAAACGAAGAAGTTCTGCCCGAATCTCAGTTTGCTTCAGCCCCCATCCAATAGCTACCAACTGCTTCTTTTCTAGAATCACTGCAATGGGCTCAGATCGAGTCCAGGATAACCTATGACTTCCAGAACCAAAAAAATCGAAGAAGCTCTGCCCGAATCTCGATCAGAGCTTCAGAAATTACCCATTCTCAATAGGTACCAACTGCTTCTTTTCTAGAATCACTGCAATCAGGTCAGATCGAGTCCAGCATATCCTGTGGCTCCCAGAACTGCAAAAAAATTCGATTGCGAGTTCTTTCTTTATCATTGAATGTGCTTTCTTTCTTTCTATTCTTAAAATAGTGTTTTATTATTCAAAAATCGACATAAAAACGTAAACCTTTCATCTCTGAGGGTACATAAAAGAAAATAAAAATTTTTCGGCAGAGAAATTCAGAAAAAAAAAACGAAAAAAACGAAAAAACAAAAATAGAACCGAAAACGATGGGGGAGGGGGGGAAACTCGGAATTGATGGAAAGAAAAAGAAAATTGATAAAAATATATTTGAGAAAGGTAAAAAAAAAACTCTCTGTAAGGCCTCGGAGAGGTGAAAAAATGAAAAATGAAAAAAAAATTCTATAAAAAATCTATTAGAACAACCATTTTTTGTTTAAAAAAACCTAATATTTCAGAAAAATTTGTGTTTTTTTTTTTGAGCAAGATTGGAAAGGGAAAATCGTCGAAAATCGTCGAAAATTGTGGCCAAATCATACTGTAATTTAAAGACAACAGGGTTACGGTAATAAAAATGATTTCCTAGAATTTCAAAAATTCCAAAAAAAAAGCAAATGGCAGTGAAAAACTCAAAAATCCAGAAAATTACAAAAATCGGCTAGAAAATCTGAGGGTTTTTGCACCGTGGGACCAAAAAATCTCAACAAAACCTGCATAGAATATGTTAGGGAAATCGGAAAATCGGAAAATATCAATTCTGTAGGTCCTGAGCTCACAGGACTGTCAAAAAAAAACACAAAAAACCAGAGAAAAAGAGAAAAATCGGTTTCTCTGAAAAAGAAACCCTCTGAAATGGGGAAGAGATATGGAAATCGGGATATTTATTCAAATTGGATGTCACAGTATCTGAATCCAAGATTGAAATCTCAATTCAACGCGTTTTCCGTTTCTCATAGGTGAGCACTTGATAGAATAGAGCCAGAAGGGAGAGATTTGCGGCAGCCAGCAGGAGCGGCACTTTCCATCGGATTAGCCAGGCCTGGAACTTTGGATTGTATAATTGGAATGGATACGGTAACCTATAGCAGCTACAGTAGTCCTAGGGTAACCTACAGTACTCTTGATAACCTAAGGGTATCTACAGTACCCTTGAGATCACTGGATTACGGTAGTTCCTCTCCAAAACTTTGTCTAACCCTGCTGTGACATCCAGATCATTCAAATCTGGTAGAATTTCTAACCCTACAACAGCTACAGTAGTACTAGGGTAACCCTCAGGATACCTACAGTACCCTTGAGACCACTGGATTATGGTAGTTTTGCCCCAAAACTTTGTCTAGCCCTGCTGTGACATCCAGATCATTCAAATCTTGTAGCATTCCAGCCCACTCACCCGAAAAGCTGGATGATACAGGTATCGTAATGGATTAGCCCTCAACAATTCCCTGTCCTCTCCTTCTCGTAACACTTCTTGCCTTCGTTGATGCGCCAGACGGGCGGCGTCTTCTCGTCTACAAAATAGGAATCAGTAAACTCATTTCTAGAGCAAAAACAAACCTTAACCGAATCCCGGTTTGTTCCAATTCGGCGAGATTCGGTAAACTTCCCATATTCTCATCAACTGATGTATTCTTTGTTGCTTCGATGATTGGAAGAGCGGCACGGTCACGATTTGAGGCGAGGGTTGAGCGACGATTCAATAGCTGAAAAGATATTGAAGTTTTTGGAGAGCTCAAGTACCCCAATAGCATTTTCCCCACTCACCGCATTATTCTCATTTATATGATCAGTTTGTCGGGTCAACGAGGGTCGATTTCTTCGAATTTTTGCCTGTTGAGGATTTCCGGCCATCACATATTGATCATAATGGTCATCGGATAAGGAAAACCTAGAAATATATTTAGTATATCCAATTATCCAGATAGATCAAACCTCGATCCAGTTCTCGAGCTGCTTTGTTGCGACGAGGCGAAGAGACTCCCCAAAGCGGTCTGTTTTGGCGCGGGTTGGGGAGGCTCAGACATCTCACTGAAATTTCGATTACTTTACGATGTTTATTGATTTTTTAGGTTTGAGAATGGGCGCTTTTAACTTGATGCGTGACCATTACGAAAAGTCTAAGACCATTTCAGATCTAGCTGGAAAGCACTTTAAATGCTCAATGTATCAGAAAGTTGAAAATTCCAAGAATTTCAAGTCCTTGATTTCTCAGGTTTGAGAATGGGCGCTTTTAACTTGGCTCGTGAGCATTATGCAAAATCTAAGATCATTTTCGACTTAGCTGGCAAGCATTTTGAATGATTAATGTATGGGAAAGTTGGAAATTCAAGAATGTCAAGTTCTCGATTTTTCAGATTTGAGAATGGGCGCTTTTAACCTGACTCGTGAGCATTTCTACAAGCTTGGAGCTTTTTTCAAGCTAACTGGAAAGCACTTTGAATGCTCAATGTATCAGAAAGTAAGAAACTCCAAGAATTTCAAGTCCTTGATTTTTCAGATTTGAGAATGGGTGCTTTTAACTTGATCCTTGAGCATTATGCAAAATTTAAGATCATTTTTGATCTAGCTGGAAAGCATTTTGGATGCTCGCTTTAAATTTCCTAAACGCACTCTTTCTGGTGCACTTAAGAGAATTAGGATCTAGTACGCCAGGTGGTGAACGTTTCCAGACTTTACTCGCACAAAGTAGACCGACTCGCTTCTAAATGCAAGCCTTATGAAGTAGCTCAGACAGTTTGTCAGCTCTACAGTAACCCTACAGTAGTATTATAGATCCAGTTACAGTAGGCATCCAGTTCTCATTCGTAGCTACCATATCCCTACAGCCTTATTATCTCGTAAACACTCGCCATCTAATACACTGACCTTTCTCGCTGCTCTCCCAGCGCTTGTTCGTCGATTGATGGCTGTTGGGTGGATGTGGATTGTCCGGCCAATTGTGCATGAGATTGGGGATGGGGCTGCTGTTGTTGAAGATGCTGTTGGGCATAAATCTGTTGTTGTTGCTGTTGTGGCTGTTGGTATTGTTGTTGTTGTCCCATTTGTCCCATTTGTCCCATTTGTCCCATTTGTCCCATTTGCCCTCCTCCACTCATCATACTCGTGCTCGGGTGCATCGCCTGGAAATTCGCATATGAACAGAAATTTGAACTCGAATAGTGTAAGTAGTATTGCACCGTACACAGCACTGTACGATCTACTAGTTAGCTTTGGCTCTGAACTGACTTAAGGGCAGCCTTGGATCTTAGAGCTGAACTTACTTTTAATGTTCTAGCCCTACCCTTCGAGTCCAGCATATCCGATGCCTCCCAGAACTTCAAAAAATAAAAAAGGATCTGCCCAAATCTCAGTCAGAGCTTCAGAATTCATCCATTCTCAATAGCTACCAACTACTCCTTTTCTAGACTCACTGCAATCAGGCCAGATCGAGTCCAGCATATTCTATGCCTCCCAGGGCCTCAAAAAATCCAAGAGGGTCTGCTCGAATCTCAGTCTTAGCTTCAGGATTTATCCATTCTCAATAGGTACCAACTGGCTCTTTTCTAGAATCACTGTAACGGGACCAGATCGAGTCCAGCATATCTTATGCCTCCCAGAACTTCAGAAAATCTAAGAGGATCTGCCCGAATTTCAGTTTTGTCTTCAGAATTCATCCATTCTCAATAGCTACCAACTGACTCTTTTCTAGAATCACTACAATGGGGCCAGATCGAGTCCAGCATATCCGATGCCTCCCAGAACTTCAAAAAATAAAAAAAAGGATTTGCCCAAATCTCAGTCAGAGCTTCAGAATTCACCCATTCTCAATAGCTACCAACTGATTGGTAGCTATTCAGAAGTTGAATCTGAAATTGTTGAATGCCAAATCCCTTGTTTATCCAAATTTAGAACTACTCTAGCTGATACAACTACAGTGCAAGCCTTTTTTCACTTAACAAATTACAAAACGCTACATGTTGTCCTTGCAGGATGGCTTGTTGTTGCATTAGATGATGTTGATATGCTTGTTGTTGATTCATTTGTTGTTGATTCATTTGTTGTTGATTCATTTGTTGCTGTGAATACGGTTGATAACCGATCTGAAATGACTATAACATGACAAGAGCATTGATTAGTAAAGCATGCTGTGAATGCTGGGAATTAGAAGGGTAAGAACTTGAGCCTAAACACAAGCCTTCTGGTACACGGAGCTCTTGTAAACGCCCAGTTTTTAGCCCACTGCCTGGTACGCCAGACGCTGTGTCTGGTTTGCCAGAAGGATTGCGTTTACGCGGACACAAAGTACGTCAAAGTTCGATTCAAACTAGAAAGGGCTGTGTGAGCATTTTAGGGCTATCTCTTTCACACAGAACCTGTTGTGGGCCGGGGATTTGATGTTGTTGCGGGAAAAACTGTTGTTGCTGTTGTTGAGCGGAAATTGCGGGGGTTTGCGGTGGGATCAGCTCGATTGTTGGCTACAAGAAGCTTTATGAGCGAGATTAGGCAATTGTACAGGGTTATTTTTAGAATATTTCTTTTTTTTTGCGCGATCTGGAGCGCATGTAGACGAAATCTTTTCAAAAAAACCCACCGCATCAGCGAAATTCACATGCATATCATGTCCAGGGTTGGCATTTGTTTGCGAATGACCCGCGTAGCCAACATGGTTTGCATAGGGCATTGTGGCATCCATTTCGAAGGATGGTTGATGCTCGAATGATGGTTGCTGAAAGGAAAACGGGATTCAGTCTCAAAGTACGTCGAATCTCAAATACTCACATTAGATTGTGTCATCGAGTGCATTCTCGGATGTGGTTCAACAGCATCGAATGATTCAGCCGCATGAGTGGACTCCATCAATTGCCGTCGCATAATATCGGTGCCCGGTTGTTTGAATGATGGATCGAACTGTTTCGCGTGTATCCGAGCTACGTTTGAGTCCTCGGCAGCCTGGAAGGGAACTTTGGAAATACTTTTAGATATGTATTCAAGTGAGAATGGGTGCTTTTAACTTGATCCATGAACAATATGCAAAGTCTAAGATCATTTTCGACCTAGCTGGAAAGCATTTTGAATGCTCACTACACCAGAAAGTAAGAAACTTCAAGGATTTCAAGTCCTTGATTTCTCAGGTTTGAGAATGGACGCTTTTGGCTTGCTCCGTGAACATTTCTACAAGCTTAGAGCTTTTTTCAAGCTAACTGGAAAGCATTTTGAATGCTCAATGTATCAGAAAGTAAGAAACTCCAAGAATTACAAGTCCTTGATTTTTCAGCTTTGAGAATGGGAGTTTTTACCTTGATCAGTAAACATTATCCAAAGTCTAATATCACTTTAGATCTAGCTGGAAAGCACGTTAAATGCACATTACACCAAAGGTTGGAAACTTCAAGGATTTGAAGTCCTTGATTTATCAGGTTTGAGAATGGGCGCTTTTACTCTGATGCGTGAACATTTTGCCAAGTCTAAGATCATTTTAGTTCTAGCTGGAAAGCACTTTAAATGCTCAATGTATCAGAAAGTAAGAAACTTCAAGAATTTCAAATCCCTGGCTCCTGGGCAAACCCTGGCCAGGCCTGGTTTGGATTAGGATCCTCTATTAACTGTTCTATGTACCTGTAGCGCCATGAGACTCGCTTGTTCAGCTCGTTCCTTGGCGGTGCTTGTACGCGAGGCAGCAATGTCGGCCTGGAATTTGCATTTATAGAAATGATTACTGTAATCCAACAGTATTCTTAGAATTCTCAAACCTTTTGTTGTGCAATACTGGCTGCTCTATTCGCCGCTTCGACACTCGCCTCCACCCTTTCCCTTATCTTCGATGCTCTCACAAAAAGGACTCCTTTCCGTCTCGTTGACACTACCAATACGTTGTTCTTGTATTTGCCCTCCTCTTTTCTAAAGAACAATTAATTTTTGAAAGATTGAATATCTAATGGATCTAGTACAAGGCCCAGTACTACTTTTGTCTGAACTCACGTTCCATCGCGAAACGTCGTCACTCCGTATCCATTTTTCGCGTTATTCGACCATTCACCGTGATATTTCAAACCGTCGGATCTAGAAATGAAATCTTTTAGCTACAAAAGACACTGTTCGGTTACTGTAACATCAACTCTTTACCTCTCACAAACGCCGAATCCCGACCGGGCATCGTTTTTCCACTCTCCGCAGTACGTCTCAACAGCGCTCTCATCAATATTCTCTTCCTGAAAATAGGGATATGAATAGATATGCAAATTTATCTAGATATAGCCTAGATAATAATTGCATAGTACAATACTGCCACAATACTGTGCCAGACGGTGCACATTTATCAGAGCTTGGAGAACTCCAAGAATAACAAGTCCTTTATTTTTCAGGCTTGAGAATGGGTGCTTTTAACCTGATCCCTGAACATTATGCAAAGTCTAAGGTCATTTTCGATCTAGCTGGCAAACACTTTAAATGCTCAATGTATCAGAAAGTAAGAAACTCCAAGGATTTGAATTCCTTGATTTATCAGTTTTGAGAATGGGTGCTTTTAACTTGATCTGTGAACATTCTGCAAAATCTAAGACCACTTTAGATCTAGCTGGAAGGCACTTTAAATGCTCCATGTATCAGAAAGTAAGAAATCCCAAAAATTTGAAGTTCTTACTAATCTTAGACAAGTCAGGTCAAACCTTAATGACTAGTCTTGGTTCTAACTCCGCCACTATAACCCTGGCAAGCTTAGGCCACCGATCAAAACGAACAGCAATGAAAAGACAAACGAATCCAGTGTGTGCGATTTCTTCTCTCTCACAGCGATGGATCTTCTTGGGCATTGGTTGTTCCCTGGAAGCGGCCCGTTTCCTGCACGCCGCACATCCATGTCTATGAAAATCCATGAAAGCTGTTGGAGCCAATTTCTCGGTGTGATATCGACGCTTTTCGAATTGTGACTCAACACCGTCGCCATAGGAAAGTCTCTGCAGATCCCTCCTCGACCAATAGGTGCTGTGTCGATGGTTGTGATGTCCATTTTGGTTTAAATGAGGCACAGACGGGCTTCGGGACCTATTCATTAATGGATCCTGGATGTCACGGCGTGCCCTCCTCGGTCGCAGCGTGCAATAGTCGGGAATTCTCGAGTCCATCATTTTAGTGTAATGAAGGAATATTCAAATGTGATTTAGTAAGCGCAGTGCTGTCCAGGATCGATGGATTATAGATTAAAACGGAATATCGGCTCTTCCATGGCGATGAATCAATGAGAGATGAGGAAATCACTGCTTTGCGAGGAAAAAAAGTCATGTTTGCAGTCTTGCTTTCGGAGAAGGGAAAGGGACAAGCTCTCGAAATTCGGGGATTTGGGAATTTGGTAGATTTTGTCCGATCAGATCTCATCTTTTTCGATTTACGAAAGGGGATATTGTTCAGTTTAAGTAAACAATTCGAAATCGATATTAAACGTGTTTTTTAGACTCTGTGACTTCCATAGTTGGCCTCAATTCGATTTCGAGCTTTCATTCTCACCTCAGCTGCCGTGAAATCGCCCCGTCCTCGATGGAGCGAGTCTTCCGAGGTACAACTCATCGTGCTTCCACTCGATCGAAGAGAGCCTATAAAAAAGTGATTAAAGAACGAAAATCTTCGCTAAAAAATGTTATTTAATGAACTCCTGAACAGATTTTTTTTGTTATAAAATGAAAATTTGGAGATTAGAGGAAAAAAAAGCTGGGATACTGTAACCTTTAGACTTGAGAAACTCACGAGTATCTAAATATTAGTTTATCAGATAAATATCTAGATTATTGTAGAAACCTGTCATTGAAGTGACCCTTTGATGGATATCCCCGGTACTGTGTTGTTTTTGTATCCGAAGACCGGAGAGAATCGTTCGTTTCACGGCCAGGGAACGCTGGAAAGTCGAGATTAATGATTTTCTACAGTAAACCTTTCTACAAACCTACAGTAATCTGCTACTAAAGTAAGCACTTTAAATGCTCACTACACCAGAAAGTAAGAAACTTCAAGAATTCCAAGTCCTGGAATTCTCAGGTTTGAGAATGGACGCTTTTAGTTTGATTCTTGAAAATTATGCAAAATCTAAGATCATTTTCGACCCAGCTGGAAAGCATTTTGAATGCTCAATGTATCAGAAAGTAAGAAACTCCAAGAGTTTCAAGTCTTTCATTTCTCAGTTTTAAGAATGGACGCTTTTCACTTGGTCCGTGAACATTTCTACAAGCTTAGAGCTTTTTTCAAGCTAGCTGGAAAGCATTTTGAATGCTCAATGTATCAGAAAGTAAGAAACTCCAAGAATTTCAAGTCCTTGATTTCTCAGGTTTGAGAATGGACGCTTTTGGCTTGGTCCGTGAACATTTCTACAAGTTTAGAGCTTTTTTCAAGCTAACTGGAAAGCATTTTGAATGCTCAATGTATCAGAAAGTAAGAAACTCCAAGAATTTCAAGTCCTTGATTTTTCAGTTTTGAGAATGGGTGTTTTTAACTTGATCAGCAAACATTATGCAAAGTTTAAGACTATTTTAGATCTAGCTGGAAGGCACTTTAAATGCCCAGTGTGTCAGAAAGTAAGAAACTCCAAGAATTTCAAGTCCTTGTTTTTCCCGTCTACAGTAACCTCTAATTGAGCTTCAATTCTTTCATCCAAACCTCGGACAGTGATCGCCTTCTTCTCGCCGGCGCCGCACTGTTTGCCTTGAGGGCGAAACCGCCTCTTCCATCCACTCGTTCTTCTAAAAACAAAATTTTACAAAAATTCTAAAAATTCCCTCGTTAGAGAACCGGTTTCGAGAAAAATTATTTGACAAATTGGTAGGTTTTTAGAAATTGGACGGACGGACCCAAGAACCCTTGTAGAAGTAAGAAAATGGCTTCCAAGGTTGATAAAAGTTTAGGTTTTCAGTCTGGAAGCCATTTTTCGACAGAGGGATGAAAAATTATCACAGATAAAAGATCAAAATTGGTACCCCTTTGGGCTCGGCCTGGAATCGCTAAAATGAATTGGATAACTCCTCCAGCTAAAGCACTTTTGCTTAAGCTTGAAAATCTAATTCAAAACAAACTCGTGTCTTGCTCATCCCCACGGCCACTCCGTAAACTCGTCAATGAGGCGTTTGTCTGCAAATTTCAACCTTG
Organism: Mesorhabditis belari; assembly: GCA_958450365.1. Classification (NCBI taxonomy): domain Eukaryota; kingdom Metazoa; phylum Nematoda; class Chromadorea; order Rhabditida; family Rhabditidae; genus Mesorhabditis; species Mesorhabditis belari. Next base: position 2,180,831 of record CAUEEP010000759.1, on the reverse strand, counting down.
GCATCCTAGTTCCAAAAATAATATTATACCTGGGATTTGTTCCGAAATTTCGCCGCGTGTCCATATTGAGCACTTTTTCGTACCCCGTACCCATGGCGCATCCCTCGCAACCATTGACCCTGATAGAGACCTGGAATGGAAATTAAATAGATTTTTTGGCTTTCAGAAGCATGTAGAAAAGGCTTGTTTTGAGAATGGTTTCCTTTAGCTTGTTTCGTAAACATTTTGCAAAGTCTAAGGCCATTTTAGATCTAGCTGGAAAGCATTTTGAATGCTCAATGTATCAGAAAGTAAGAAACTTCAAGAATTTCAAGTCCTTGATTTTCCCGATTTGAGAATGGGCGCTTTTAACTTGATGCCTGACCCTTATGAAAAGTCTAAGATCATTTTAGATCTAGCTGGCAAGCATTTTGAATGCTTAATGTATCAGAAAGTTGGAAGCTTCAAGAATTTCAAGCCCTTGATTTCTCAGGTTTGAGAATGGGTGTTTTTACCTTGATCAGTGAACATTATCCAAATTCCAATATCATTTTAAATCTAGCTGGAAAGCACGTTAAATGCACAATACACCAGAAAGTTGGAAACTTCAAGAATTTCAAGCCCTTGATTTCTCAGGTTTGAGAATGGTCAGTTTTTACCTTGATCAGTGCACATTTTGCCAAGTCTAAGATCATTTTTGATCTAGTTGGCAAGCAATTTGGATGCTCAATGTATCAGAAAGTAAGAAACTCCATGAATTACAAGTCCTTGATTTCTCAGTTTGGAGAATGGATGCTTTTAACTTGATCTGTGAACCGTTCTACAAGCTTAGAGTTATTTTCGAGCTAGCTGGAAGACAACTTGCGTGCCTGGTGAGCTGTTTTTGTTTTTTCTTTCAGTCTCATTTTTTGGTTGACCATTTCAACTTCAACTTGGTGTATTGTTCAAATTTCGGCGAAACACAAAACATTTCCCTTTCAATCGTTCCCTTGCTTTTCCGCTCATTGTTCGAAGGGGCTTACAGCGGTTCTGTGGAGCACATGAGATAAGGAAAAGGGAGATCCCAACAAGAGGCTTTTGGGGAAAAGAGTTGCCCGGAAGAAAAAACACAAGGAGTAGGGAAGAAAGGAAAAATGAACAGACTATTGATTCGATCAGAGGGAGGGATGAGTGGCTGTGAGAGAGGGGCTTTTGAAAGAGCCACGTACGAGTTCAGGGTTTAGAGTAGGTGTTGAAAATTTTCAAGATTCGAAGCTAAATCTAATTCAAGCATAAAACATGACCTCCAGTTGGCCTAGAAATGGGCTTAAACTCGTGAAAAAGTTTACGGATGAAGCTAGAAGGATCCATTCTCAAATGTATGAAAATCAAAAATGTTGTTTTTCTACTTTGCAATGAGTCGAGCACTTAAGCTGAGGTCCAACTAAGAAAATCTCGGTATTAAAAAAATTCTAGCTTTCAAGCAAAGCTTTATCGTACCCAATTCTCAATATCTAGAACCGAGCCTACCTTGATCGGCGTAAATCTCTGTGCCATATCCATCATGAAATCCGCTACTCCAAGTGCCTTGATATTTAGCTTGATTGAGACTTGATTCTAAACAAAACTTTGCTGTTTATGAAAAATCTGGCTCACCGTTTTTGCCATGACACTGCCTCACTCCGTAGCGTCCCTTCAATCTGAAAGGAACACTTCAAATCAAATGAAAGTGATCAAAGCTTACCCTTGGCTCCATTCTCCACGATAGACCCATCTCCCTCTCGCTTCGACCCCTGCAATTATTGCTAGACACTCCTTTCACTTTCCTTACCCAATCCACATCGTTTCCCATTTTGCCATTGTCCTTGATATGTATTTCCCGAGGGCCAAGTGTAGACACCGGACACCTAAAATACATGGATATCTATTCTATCTATTCTATCTATTTGAGTGTCACTCCACAAATGTCTCTTGGCTATTTTCAATGAATGGGTGTGGGTGGTTTGGAGAAAAGGGGAAAAGAGGCAGTGAGCTCCAGGAAGGGTCTTTTGAGTGACGACTGCCTTCCTGAAGTCACCACCGAATGAAAAGGCGAGTCAAGGGGAGAGTTGGAATGAGAAGGCGTCGATTTGCCGAGAACCATGTCAGTTTTTAGTTTTTTGAGACTAGGAACAATGATCCTGGAAAGCAACTTAGCTTCCTTGAGTAAAAGATTTGGTGAGGAGCGCTTTTGACTCAGATTGAGAATGGTGGCTAATTGAGAATGGTTAAAAATTTCAATTCTCCCATGAGTTAGCAAGAAGTAAAGTTATTATTCGGTGAATATGGGTCGCATTGTGATTGCTGATACTCAATAACATTCACTAATACAATTTTTGATAGTAAATCCCATAGCTCTGTAGCAGGGTATGCTTTTCAGGGTCCTTTTCAGGTCCTTTTCAGAGGGTCCTTTTCCGAAAGGTTGCCAAATAAATCTAGGAGTTTGTGAGAAGGAAACTTGAAACAATGGATTCGAAGAAGCACTAGAACAACAAAGGATTCAAAAGAATTGTTTCCTTTTCCTCGTCAGATCCCAATACTTGTGGGAGAGCCATGTGGCTTGAAGAGTGAAAATTTTGAGTAAAAGGTAGAAATACTTATTGATGAGAGGGCAAAGATCAGAAATTTGGACTTCAACTTCAACAATAACTAATGGAATTTCTTTCTAATGGAATTTACGAAATCGGGTCACTTCAAACTATTCTGAGGCTCAATTTTCTGAGTCGAGACCTGATTCTAAAGCCTTTCAGCATCACTTTGACAAACCTCAAAGCCGTAGTGCCACGCTCCGGCGTATTCTCCTTTCCCCTGTGGACCCGTGCAGATACCGTGACCGTGAGCCTGGAAGATTAAGTTAACAATAGAAGGTTTGAGAATAAACGCTTTTAGCTTGATTCTTGAAAATTATGCAAAGTCTAAGATCATTTTCGATCTAGCTGGAAGGCACTTTAAATGCCCAATGTGTCAGAAAGTTGGAAACCTCAAGAATTTCAAGTCCTTGATTTCTCAGTTTGGAGAATGGATGCTTTTAACTTGATCCGTGAACATTATGCAAAGTCTAAGACTATTTTCGATCTAGCTGGAAGGCATTTTGAATGCCCACTGTGACAGAAAGTCAGAAACTTAGAGAATTTCAAGCCCTTGATTTCTCAGGTTTGAGAATGGGTGTTTTTACCTTGATCGGTAAACATTATCCAAAGCCTAATACCACTTTAGATCTAGTTGGCAAGCAATTTGAATGCTCAATGTATCAGAAAGTAAGAAACTCCAAGAATTTCAAGTCCTTGGTTTCTCAGATTTGAGAATGGATGCTTTTAACTTGATCTGTGAACATTTCTACAAACTAAGAGTTATTTTCGAGCTAGCTGGAGGACAACTTGCGTGCCTGGTGAGCTGTTTTTGTTTTTTCTTTCAGTCTCATTTTTGACTGAACATTTCAACTTCAATTTGATGTATTGTTCAAATTTCGACCAAACACAAAACATTTCCCTTTCAATCGTTCCCTTGGTTTAACAATAAAAAAACAGTTTGGTAAGAAAAACGAAATGTCCTATCACTCTTTAAAGTCTTTAATCAAATCGATTAGCTCTTCAATGAGTCAAAGAGCTTCAATTCTCAAGTTGAATCCATTTCCGCACTGACCTTTCCCTCTTCCCATCCTCCGCAATACGCTCCGCCGTCGTCGAAGTCAAAACGGCCGCCGTTCATCGTACGCAAAAGAAGCACAAGTCTGAAAATGGGCACTGAGAACGATTGACAAATTGGAAAATGAATACACCTCAAGTTTGAAAGAGGTTCAGCAAATAAAATGCTTATTTTTCGATTACCTGAGCCTTGTTCCCGACTTTGGCTGAAGTAGCAGCCCGCACGGCGCTCACTTGCATCCCAACACACCTAAATCAGCTTCGGTTCCGAAATTCTCGAAAAAACCCACGTGCCACTGTGTGTTGGTGTTGGGGAAATTGAGGAAAAATAGTCGACAGAAAAAATAAAAGGCGAACGAAAAATGATTATGGTCGGCGTTTCAAAACGGCGATTCTCTCCACCACCCTCGGAAATCGATTCTCTTCGATCTCTTCCTCGATTTTCACGGAGATCGGGAGAAAATCGGATCGATCGTCGTCTGAAAAAATTAGAAATTCTAAACTTTCAACTTTCAAAAAACGTTCAAATAAAGAAAATGGTAGATTCTATGAGTTCCAGGAAAGAGAATTTGTTGTCTTTTTTTGGCAAAATGACTTGACTGGAATGGAAAAGAGCTGCTTAGAGAGAAATTGATCAATTATAAAAAAATAATATAAATTTTTAGCTATATTTGTTTACTTTAGAAAAAGGTGTAAAGCGTAAATAAGATTGAAAAAGGAAATCAGGACGGAAGGCGGCGGGGGGAGCTCGACCAGTCTAGAAGGGGCATAGAAAGGGTCCCAATGGGGCGATCGATAGACACAACTGACACACAGAACCCCCATTGAAAAGGAGGAGGAAAAAGGAGAAGTGAGGGGGGAAAGATGTGGGGAGGGAGGGAAAGGGAATCGGGGAAGGAGGAGAAGGAGGAGGGGATCGGGGAGGGCTGGGGAGGGGTGGATTGGATCAGGGATCTTCAGGTAGAGGTGAAGCTAGATAGATCTGGTGTAGCGAGCATTTAAAGTGCTTTCCAGTTAGGTCGAAAATCGTCTTAGACTTTGCATAATGCTCACGGATCAGGTTAAAAGCACCCATTCTCAAATCGGAAAAATCAACGACTTGAAATTCTTGAGGTTTCCAACTTTCTGATATATTGAGCATTCAAAATGCTTGCCAGCTAAGTCGAAAATAGTTCTAGACTTTGCATAATGCTCACGGATCAAGTTAAAAACGCCCATTCTCAAATCGGAAAAATCAAGGACTTGAAATTCTTGGAGTTTCTTACTTTCTGGTGTAGTCAGCATTTAAAGTGCTTTCCAGTTAGCTTGAAAAAAGCTCTAAGCTTGTAGAAATGCTCACGAGTCAGGTTAAAAGCGCCCATTCTCAAACCTGAAAAATCAAGAATTTGCAATCCTTGAAATTTCCAACTTTCTGATACATTAATCATTCAAAATGCTTTCCAGCTAAGTCGAAAATGATCTCAAGACGAAAAGCGACCCAGGCTATAGATAAAAAGTTATGGGCATTCAAAGCCTTCACTCAAAATTCCTAGATTTACCCCAGTACTTTCGGATTTTGAAAGGGAGATGAGTGAATGAGATCGGATTGGGGAATTGTTGTATAGATTGGTCTTGCCTTTAGCCTGCCTAGGCTGGTTTAGGAATTCAGAAACCAAGGCCTAGCTTGGAGATTGACGAGGGAGTAAATCAGGAACAGATAAAGATCAAAAAATGTCGAGGAAAACGAAAGGTTATGTAGGATTGGGTGAAGAGAAGTCAAGAAAGGAGTCGAAGGCGCTATGGTAGGCCTAGAAGAAAATCTAGTTCAAAAATTCGAGAAAATGGTTAGATAAGGGTAAGCTAAAGACAAAAGACAACGTTAAAACTCGACCTTCCCTGCTTCTCTCTGATCAGTTTTATCCCAGAATTCACCATATGGCCACAGTGGAATAGATTTCGATCGATTGATTCTCGAAAAAAGAAAAAGGCCATTTTTCATTTCGCTTTCATTTTTCATTCAAAAATCCCGAAAACTATTGAAAATTTCGAAATTTTCATAATTCAATTGAAAGTTAATGTACTTTGAAACTCGTAAACGCCCTTATCTAGCCTAGAATTTTGTGGGCTAGATCGAGTGCGTTTTAGAGAGTTCATTGCACCAGAAAGGGTTTGTTGTATAGCTTAAAGTACACGAGAAAAAGATCAAAGGGAGAATTTTACGTGTTAAGCTAGAAAAATGGAGATTTTCCTGTTGAAATTTATGAAAAAGCCGATTCGTCACACTAAATTCCCAGCCATATAAGCCTTCTAAAAGACAAGATTCGGAAAGAAAAAATGGGAAAATGTTTACAAGTAAAGTTCAAAACCAAAAAAAACATTAGGAAAAATGGAAATAGAAAAAATAGAAAAAATCCAAAAAATCGGAAAAAATTGGAAAAAAATGGAAAAAATTCAAAATCAGTTAAATTCAACGGCATTTTAGTCACTCGGGAGTTCAAAGCTCATTTCTATCTGTGGCCACTCATCGCCTCGATAGCTCAGTTGGGAGAGCGTTAGACTGAAGTGGTCACAGGAATCTAAAGGTCACCGGTTCGATCCCGGTTCGGGGCATTTTTTGAGTTTTTTTGTAAAAATCATCGAATTATCAACAATGAAATGGCAATTTGGGTCCTTGGCAATCAATTTAGGCCATTGAAAATCTGGCTAGCTGTCAATCACAATGCTTTGAATGATCCACCACCATCGAAAGACGTTGGAATCAGTTCAACCATCACCATCGAAAGACGTGGGAATTCGTTGTTCCCTGGGCACCTGAGCGGGGCGGTTAAAAGTTGAAAATGTCAGAAAACAGTTCACAATCAAGACTTGGCAAGGTTTTGTTCAAAAAAAATGAGAAAGAAGGACAATGATTAAGTAGAATGATGAGTCGTCAGGGACCGGGAGGACCCCTGGCCCTACCCTGGCCCTACCCAGCCCCTACCCAGCCGCCCATCCATTCATTCGCCCAAAAATCGACGTGAGGTGCGAGAGGGGGGCCCAGGGAAGAAAGCTGGAAAGCGGAAAGACGAGAAAGACCGAGGGGGCGCAGCAGTTTCAATTTTCGGCCTCACAGAGTCGGGGCCCAGAGAGATGCGGGAGAGATAGAGAAAAGGGATCTAGACGGCCAAATCTCAGGGTCCTCCATGAGCTTCTTCTCAAGGAAAGGAGAGAGAGAGGACGATCTTTTCGTCTCCCGCATTCACTTGATCTCTGCAATGTCTGGGATATGTGTGCCTTGGGTCTCTCAGTGTGTGTGTGTGTCTCCTGCAACAGTCGGCGAGGGTTACTAGAGAAAAGCTGAAAGAGGCGATGTGTATGTGTGTGTGGATCCGGGGACACTCGAAGTCCCCTCCCTTTTCTCTTTTTTGCGAAGCTCTCCCCGGGGATCGATCCACCTCCTCGCCCATTTCTTTCCCCTCAAGCCTTTTTTGCACCTTGCCCATGATCTAGAGCTCGTCGCGTTGAAGGGCTGACTAAGCTGGGACTCACCAAGCACTTCCAAAGAATGACATCTCTCAGAAATGTTGCCATTGATCTGGGTGACCTCCTTCTCACTGATAGAGCCTCCTTTTTACACCTTGTAAATGATCTAGAGCCGATCACATTGAAAGCCTAGCTGAGCTGGAGCTCACTAGGCAAATCGCAAACAATAACAACAATGGAATGAGAAAAATTTTCTGACGGATTCCGTTCATTCCATCACAATACGAAATGATCTGAGTTGATCGGGAGGGGGAAAAAAAAGGGGGAAAGGAATAAGGAAAAGGGGCTAACAACAGCTGTGCGCCAGGAGATGGCCAGGAAAAGGGGAAGGGGAAGGGAGGGCGGTGGATGGGGGAAGACCCCGGGGTCATAAACTTGAGGGTGGCACCGGGAGAGTAGAGGAGGCGGATTTTTTTCTGCAGAGAAAGGGATTTTCATTAAAGAATTAAAGAGAGTGTGACATCCAATTCAAAGAATAAACTAGTCAACGGTCTAGATTATCGCTGAAATTCTCTAGTTTTCTAGAGCAATTGGATTGGTGGTGAAATCGCTCTTTTTAACGAAAAGTCGATTGAGCAAATTAAAGTGTGACATCCAGTTTGCTGGGTAAAGCATTAAAAAAAATTGTTTCCTACTAGAATGCGTGAGTTTTCGCATGGCATTAGCTATCGAGCAAAAGAATGGATCTAATTTCTCGCTCATAAAAAGCCCAACTTGCGCGTGGAACTAATTGTTTCTGTTAGCCGATACGAGTACGAGTAAAATCTTCAGTGTACTTAAAGAGGAATCTGTGCAAAAGTTGAAATATTGAAAGAGTGAGGGTGTGAAGAATTGAATGAAGAAGGAGAAGAAGGAGAAGAAGGAGAAGAAGGAGAAGGAGGAGAAGAAGGAGAAGAAGCACAAGAAGCACAAGAATCGTCTCTTTGTTTGTGACGATCAAGAAAGGGAAAGAAAAAGAAAGGGACGGTCGATTGGGCACTCGAGTGAGGGGAAAATGGGGAAAAGATTGGGATGAGTGCGGGAATTTGGAAAGGAATGAGGATAAAGGGGATGAAGAATGGGATTTGGATGATGATTGCTCACAAAAATAGCCTCCAGATTACCTAGACTCTGGGTTTTCTAAAAAGACGCTCTTCAGCAGAAACTACCGTACCTCCTTTCGTTTTTGGTCACTCAATAGATTACTGTAGCTTTAACCAAAACCAGAACCATGGTAGCTTTCTGCTGTTATAGTATTGCAGGCTGAACTATTTCCTAAAAGCTGCTCTTCCGGAAATGCTACCGCAATCCGCTAGCTAGGAATCTCATAGGTGTAATTAATGCAAAAATTTGCATTTTAAATTTCCCGAACACTTTATCGCATCAAAACTGAGTGTTAGTGGCAAAATCACAAAAAGATAAATAGAATAAATACAAAATGAAATGACACTTTTGTTAATACTTATAATTTGTAGCCGAAGGGGCGGTTGTCGTGAAATATTTGGACCTTTGATGGGGATGAGTGATTGGGTACGATGATGAAGTTGATGAAGTTGATGAAGTCAAGGAATTCCCAGTTGTCACCACTCTTCTCAATGTTGTCGTCGGTTTCAGATCGCTTGTCTGAAAAGGGGAACCGTCAAAATCTACAGTGCAACATCTGTTATTACTAATATACGAAATTGGGTAAAGTAAACCGGCTAGTTCGTTCAAAAGGTTTCTGCGGTTGACTTGTTTGCGAATTTTTCAGGAAACAGCCAGTTTAGATACCAAAGTAAATCATATCCATAAAGGTATTCTCATGAAATAGTTCAACTGAACAAAGTTGGGTAACTACTAATCCGTCAAATTGTTGAGCCGGTTTATTTTTACCCAACAAAATCATCGAATTTACCAATTCCCTCAAAACCCACTCACCCTTTGAATCGTTCTCACCGGTCCTCCGCCAACAGCATTCAATCGATAGCTGGCATTCTTTGCGGTCATCGATGGCGGCGATAGGGCTTGCACAGAGATTCGTTCTGAAACAACAATAAATCACAAAGTTCATCAATTAACTCAACTACATGTAAAAACATGTGTATATGATATGTAAAAGAATTCCTGTAAATGGGGAAACATTGCAGTAAACTGGCTTCCGAATAAATAAATTATCACCTACCCGATATAATCCTCTTGTTCGGCGTCAAGGCAAACGGTCGAAGTGCAGGCAATTGCAGGTGGAGAGAGGCGAAATCGGTGCTCTCGAGGCGTTTCACAAAATTCTCGACTCTGAAAGGGAATCAATCCAAAAGACCTATCTAAATCCAACCTTTGTATAAAAACCCGATTATAATACGTGATGATGTCCACATTCTCGTGTTGAGCAACGGTGTGCTGTGATGGTGGGCGGTCACCCTAAAAAAAAGAAATCAAAATCCAATAGCTAATTCAATCAAGTATGGATAGTTTTCAAAAACAAACCAGACTGTTTCCATCTGGATCGAGTGTTTGATTGGTGCCATCGTTGGGTCTAAAGTTGAATCATTTCCATATCAACTAGATCCCATACCGGTCAATTTCCACAACGACTGCTCGATACACTTCGGAAGATGCTTGAGGTTGTTGTTTGTACTGTTGCATGATTTGATTGAATGTGATCTCCAAATTGAGTGAACGAGCCGCAACATATCTGGAAATGGGAAAAGAATTTTCAGGCTACAGCATAGCTACAGTATACCCTAGCTAAAATACTGTCTCAAATTAACCCACAAGCAGCACATCAAATTCTGATCGAGATGTCGTCCAGCCATGAGACTCGTCTCCGTGCGCAGCATGTACTCAACCAGTGTCCATACCTAACAATATATTCAATGATCTCGAAAACCACCGTAACCCACCCTGCTCTTTGCCGTTTCGTTCATTTTCAGTCGCTCACATAAGTCCACGAGTCGAACCGATGCAAGGTAGTAGATCTAGAATTTGATATCTAATCCAAAAAATTTAATTGAATTAATAGCTAATCCAAGGCTTTAACTCAAAATCACCTTTCTGAAGAACAACGTTAACACACCGCTTGACGGCATCTCGTCTTCATCGACCCTAGAAAAAGAGAAGTTTAATCAAATGGTGCTTAAGATATTTAGATATCAACTAGTGCTATTTATATCAAAAAATATACCTCATTCTTTTCGCCGGTGAATACAAATCGCCGCTCATCTCCGACGTCCACACTTGTTTACAACTCGGAACAACTGGAAAACTTGAAATGTAGATGGGCTTTTTTTACTAGATACATAATACATATTGTACCCAATAACAGCTTATTTCACCGAAAAGCCCACTCACCATCAGCTCTTCTCGACAAAAGACTCCACAGTGGACTGTCAAACGACCAGGCGTACTCCTCGAGGATTCGTTCTTCTAACTAAAATCAGTATTATCAACTCAGTGGGTCAGATAACTCAATATCATTCAAAAAGTGTGGTTCGTTTACCCGATTGAGATGTTTGACCATTTCCCTCGACAAGGCGCTCTCCGATCGAATGACCACCTCGATGATTTTGTAAAAATTGACTGCCGGCAGACCAATCATGTCTAAAAGAGGGGAATTCTATTGTTGTTCGAATAAAATATAGCCTCACCAAGCACCCAGGGGAAAGATCGGATCGACTTCTTCGACGCCATCACTAACTCCAGCACCAGCGCGTAGAGTGAGGCCAAGAATTCGTCTTTGCGCACGATTGCCTAAAGCATTGTTCTAAACTTTTCAATTTCAAAAAACAACTGTGAAATCGACATCTCGATAAACGGACATTCGGCTGCGCTCAAAAATGATGATCTTCTCAAGGAAACGGTAGAAAAGATTCGCGGAAAGGGTTCTGAAAAGAAAAAGGAACTGAATAGACTAAAATTAGCCTCTTACTTGATCTTCTCGATTGATCCATTCACTTGTTGATCAAAATTCGCGCCAAGAGCCGTTTGTTCTTCCTCAATTTTCGCTAGGAATCTAGATTTTAAGTTTAAAATGGTAAAGAGTTTAAAAATCAAAGCTTTTACCTTTCAGACAGGGTCTCAATCGCTTGCATAATCTCCTGCAACGGGTCATCGTGGTAATCGGAGAAGCAACGGTACAGTTCAGAGTCTAAACATCAAAAAAATTATGCAGCTAATCTAGATATATCTAACAGCCATTTAACCCACTTTCAATAGTCCATCCATCCGGGATCAACGCCTCGAGCCGTTCCGTCGACAATGTGGGCGCCTGCGCCGGGGTCATCGGACAGAACTGCTCAGAGGACATGATGTATCTAAAAATATCTAGATATAGATAATATTATCCAAATATAAAAATATTCAATTAAATTCACTTACGCTTTGCCGGACAATGGAGTCGCCTTGAATTTGTCGACTTTCTCGAGGCAAGCCTAAAGAGAAAATGGGTCGAATTATGCAAATTTGCATCAGATATAGATAATTCTCATAAGTAATCTTCGAAAAAAGCTACTTTACCTGTGTTGACATTCGCAGAATCAATGAGGTATCGACGGACCACTCGGATTGCTCACTTCGGCGTAGCATTTCGATGGATACGGCTAAAAATCGTTATTGCTTAAGCCATAGAATTATCCAAAATTTATCCAATAGTACCATTTGAATAAAATAGTATTTCTAGACTCACCATCAAAAGTCGAATTGTAAACGAGGGAAAAGTTGAGCGGGACAAAGAGTCGTTCATCAAATTCACCCCTCAAATGCAATTGCTCACCGTAAACCGCCTCGAGATCGTTTCTGAACAGTAAACAATAAGCGTTTTAAGTTGCTGTAGGCCATTTGTTTAGTTCGCTAAAAAAAAAAATTCAAAACCTACATATAATGCTCAGCATTTTGTGCGAAATCGGGCGGCTCGTTGAATGGGATTTTCTGGAATTGGTTACATAATGTCCAAAAGATATTCAATTAAAAAGAAAGCTCAATACAAATAGATAAAGATATTCAGCTGACCTCTAGAATCGTTTTCTCGAACCAGTGCATTTTGAAGTGTTTCGCATCGAGGGCGGCTCCCTCAAAGCGATTGCATAAAGTCGACAACAACAACTCGCCGCCGCCTTTCGTCTCATTCACTAAATGAGGTGAATTTGATAGTTAAAGCAATTAAAACTCACAAAATTCTTGTGTTAGCGTGCTTTGATGTTCGTGTGCATCGAGATCCCTAACAACCAGGTCAACACAACAAAGAAGAACGTGGAAACAAACAAGAAGATCCTCATTTGCCGCGGCTGATAGTTGGCCTGGAAAATGGATTGTTGCTTGAAAGTTGACCTGATAATGCATAACCATTATAGGTTTTTAGGCTAAGAATATCAATAATTCTCAAAAACTCACGTTTCACGTTGATGAACAAGTACCAGATTAGGCGAAAGATCTGTTGTGGTGCCGCGGGGAGATCCATGTCGGGAGTGGGACGGGAAAAGACGTATCTAAAGGGGAAAAAAATAGATACTGTACACGTAGATATTGTAAATAACGTTAGATTATAGAAAAATCATAGTACTCACCGAAAAATCGGCAAATATTTCTTGTAGATCACCGCCGAGATGGCCAACGTGTTCTGGATTCGGCGACACTGAAAATAAATGCAAATGAACAAAAAGCTCGACAGTAAAAACAACTTGGTTTGGGGTTTTTTTTTTGCTGAATAAGCGTAAATTCACCTGATTCAACAGCCGACTCGATGTTGCCTGATTGAAAATGTCGGAGATCCGGGATAAACGATCGAAAAATTCAATAGCACTAAAAAAAAATGGCAAAGTTAACTTTATCAGTTCTTTAGAACTCACCTTAACTTTCCAGCCTCCAAGATTTTACACAACGGATATCTAAAAAGAACATATACACTTTGATTTTCGTAAAAGTTACCGAAATCTCGGCATATTGACGATTTTCTTCTGCATTTGTTGATGAGCGAAAAGAGAGGCGGCCATCCAAGGGATTTCACTGCTCTAAAAAGGTAAAAATTTAACAAAAACACCTCTAACTCGCCTCTAAACAACATTGTGCATTCACTCGATCATACAAAATCCAGGAATCTCGTTGAAAGCTTTCATCCATCATCGGGTCAATCGATTCGCAAAGATAAAGGAATTGATTGGTGGGCGATGCTCGACATTGATCCTCGTCGAATGATGTCGATGAGTGGGTTGATTCTAAAACAAAACAAAAAAACTTAATAAAGGGCTATCTTTGCCAAGTCTACCATGGTTTTTGCCACGTTCAGCTACAATAGTTGATTAAAAACATAAACTACACAGTTTCATCATTACTATTTCAATTCCAAAGCTCATAATACAGTTTTAAAACTTATTGAATAGACCTAACTCTAAAAAGCATTAGTCCAAAGTCACCAAACTCACCCCGATCATCGTATCCATTCTCATCACCGATTTCTTCATCTTTAATCACCACCTAAAAAAAAAACAAAAAATGGTTTAAAGATATAAATATCTAAGCTAGTACTGGGTAATCAAAAGCTAAAGCTACAGCTAGATAGATTCAAACTTTTTTAATTCAAAAACAAACAAACCTCTTCCGAAATATAGCTCGGCTCAACCATCACATTGAGCAAAAAGAAGCACGATCTAGAAAATCAAATTTAAAAATAGTAATTAAAGTTTAAGTTAAGATGAATATCAAAACAAATTGCCCAAGATTCCCGCCTACAAAAGTCAAAGTCAAATTTTGAGGGGGTGAAGGGTTGGAGGTGAAAAAAAAAGGGGGGAAATTGGTGTGGAATGGGGGCCGTTTGGCTTCCCGCCATCACTCGTTTCTTTTCCATCTCTTCATTTCATGCACTATTCCCTTTTTCAACATTTAGCGGACCTCAGCTCATTTTTAAAGGAATATCTTGATCGACCTTATACGAGAAAACTATAGTGCTTTACAAATCTTGAATTTTGTATCATTCTCAAACCAAATCCAAAGCCAGAGCTCAAGTTATGCATTTCATTGGCCCTTTAGCCACCAGCGCACGTAATATCCCTTTCAATATCCACAATTTATTTGCATTTCCTGAGATAAACAATCACAAAAAACGCACACTATTCATTTGTTCAAAAAAACTACCGTAACCCACATTGCATTCATCGACCAAAAATGTGAAATATGCATAGAGATAAAACACAACGAGATATGTGAAAAAAAACCCGTAAATGTAATATATTAGAATAACGCGAATAGATTAAATAATAAAAGCGATAAAAAATAGGAATTTATTAAGATGATAAGTACAGTACTTTTAGATATTTTAGATGGGCAATTGCTAAAGATCTTAAAAAGCCATGAAATTATCCAAAGAGTCCACCCTTTCCTTTGTATTTCGCGAGAAGAGCCGATGAAGTGGCCGCGTATCCCCGGGTTGAATCGGCCAATCGTTCCGTTGCATCACTTGTTGCCTCCAAGCGATCACCTCGCTCGTTTAGATTCTAAATGATAAAGTTAGCAATAGAATCTGAAACCGTTTCTCTATTAAGCAAGCATTCTACTACCTCGGACATTTCCACGAGTTTTTTCGCCTTTTTTCTCTTCTAAATTTGCATAACATTCACCTGTATTGTTTCTTTGAGCGCTTTTCCGGCACTTACTCCCTTTGAGACGAGACTTTGGAATGATGACGATGTTGAAGGGCCGGCTGTGCTTGACGTTGATGGAAGACGATCGCTTCTCGCCTCACTTGTTAGGGTTTCTCTAAAATGGAATGATCCAACTTATAAAAAAGAGCTTTACCCACCGTCTGACAGCTTTTTTCGGCGTTTCCGAAGCTCGAGCCGTCTCCAATCGCTCTTCGACCTGTTTCTTCACTAAAGAAATTTATTCTATTGGCTAAACAGTGAATTTCAAACCTTTTGAGAATAAGCTTATTCCTCGACCGAATTTCTCCTTTTTCTTCTCACTCTTTGGTCGATTAAATTTCTAAACTTGTATCTTTTTACTAAACTTTTGAAACATTAAAGTGCTAGTGTTTGATCACCTGAGGACGTTCGTTATTATGCTAAAACTTGGATAATTTACCTAGCCTGTAGAACTATTGTAACCTATCATAAATCCATTAGAATAAAGTTACTTGCCTCCTCTTGCACGGCTTCCTCTTGTTCTTTCTCTTTTCCCACTTCCGCCTCTTCGTCGATCAATTCGAGGGCTTCGTGTGCACTGTTCACTCGCGATCTTGTTCCATCCTCATCCAGTCGTCCGTCTTCGATCCCATAAACCGGTTGATCGCAACGTAAGATCAGCGTGAAGATAACCTGTGATTTAATTTGTAAAGTAAAACACATTAAAACTAACCCAAGTGATCGCCGCCCAAACACGTGAATACCAGGGCATCTGCTGTCGACCTAAAATGAAAAATCGTATCGTAGAATTAAATCTAAAGGTTTATCAACTCTAGAATTAAACGGATTTACCTAAGCTCCCATCCTCGTTAAGCATCGCGTATCGAACGTGGCCAGCTGTAGTGGAGCCAGAGTAACAAGCTGAAAGAGAATATTTTGAGATTCGATCAAAAGAAATGATGCTTTATAGGTAGCTAACGTGCTAAATTACATGCAAAACCTCTTCAGCAAGTATAATTTTCAAAACCTACCGTTATTTGTTGTTGAAGAAGAACTAGAGGCTGACCAAAGAAATCCGAACATCGATCAACCAGGTGAGTGATGAATCGCCTCGTTTTTTACGGAAAACGGTGAAAACCTGAAAAAAGATTAGAATGGAAAAAAAACTTGCAAAAATACAGGTAATGTTGATGTAACGAGGGCTAAAGCTATGGATGAGCCGGAAAAATACGATCTGACCAAATCATATCAAAGATCCCCCCCCCGAACTTTATTAGTACCGCTGGTTTAACCGAATTTCTCAACAAGTTTCGATAAAAAGGGGTTCAGGTGAATTAAAGCTTGTACAACCAAAAAATGTTCAAAACAATCAAAAAAGGAACAATGGGATTCATGTATGGGAAATCGATGGGGAAACATTCGAACGCGAGCCCTCTCAATTAGTCACCGCCCAATAACACTCTCCAATCACTCTTCGGAAAGCTTGCAAAACTTTATCAAATGATGTCACTTTTCTCAACTCATCACAAGATATTTGATGTTAAAAACTTGGATGCATTCTCTGCAAATAAATTACAACCATTTATTCCCTGAAAGCGATAAATAACAGATTGATACCACAGATAATAAACCCTTATCATGGGAACACCGTCAAAATTTAAGTAAAGCCATAAATTACGATAAAACGGTGAAGGAAAGGCTAGAAAATGATTACAAATCTTGTCCTTGGCGCTCGATTTTCATCAACTCGACCTCGAAACGAAGAGTGGCACCTGGAGGAATCTTTGGGGGAGCTCCACGCTGAAAAAAGATTTGAATAAGTGTTTTGAATTAATTTTAATATCCATCTTTGTTACTTTTTCATATTCGTTCGACACAACTCACATCTCCATAAGCAAGATGCGATGGAATGGTAAGGCGACGTTGTTCTCCCTCACACATGTTTAACAAACCTAAATAGAGTTCTAACAAGTTAACGTATTTCAAAACCTTGATCCCATCCTTTGATAACTTGTCCTTGTCCGAGAGTGAAAGTGAATTCCTGAAGAGAAAAAGATATACTGAAATCTGTCTGGAATCACAAAGTCTACCTGATCCCTGGAACGAGATGAGTCGAATTCGGTCCCATCAAGAAGAGTTCCCACGTAGTGCATATGGAGGAGGTCTCCCTTTCGACTCTTCACCTCACAATTGTCCACACGTTTCTATAAAATTAGTTAAAGCGTTTCTCACAAGAGAATGTCAACTGGATGATGGCCAAATGACATGTGCCACGGGTTATTCGACGCAGAATTCAACGCCGATTTTGAGTCTGCTTTCCGTTTCTGCTACGGAGCACTCTGTCAAAAGTTATAAGCGTGCAAAGTTTTGTATGGGATTTCAAAAATCACACCTCGAGTTTATAAGCAGATTTCCCAGAGACTTTAAGAAGCAATGGTGGCTATACTTTCAAAGTTCAAAAACTTTATGTTGACTAAACCATACCTTGATTCCAATTTGAAGTTTCCCTTGTTCTTCTCCATAGACGAGGGCACAAAGAGCCACAAGGCAAAGAAAAGTTTTCATCCTAAAACAACAAAATTCCATCCAAAATGTTGTTTGCAAGAAAAAAATTCACATATCCAAATGCCTGAACATTCCTCAAAAAAGATGAATAAGTCAAAGAATATTTATTAAATGACACAAATAAAGTATGGCAATTATGCAACAAATGAAAATACGATAATCCCTTCTAAATGGCTTGAAACTTATCACTATCGCTACACCTATAACATCAAAGCATCATGTACAATCGTTTTCAATCTTTCACAATCGGATTTTCCTCTTCTTCCATCTGAAAATGAAAAAGAATACTAAAGTGTCTAATTGTATATATCTAACAAATTCTAGTAAAACAAGCATTACCTGAATCTCAATGATTCCCGAATGAACGGCAAAAATGAGCGACAGTGTCAGCGCACCCAGCCCAAATAGAATGGCATCTCTGAAAATAACATTAAACTAGCTTTTTAGAATAATTCTTGAGCTAGTTACTCTAAAATTACCTAATCGGCAAATCTTCTGCTTCCTCCTCTTTTGGCTGTGCAGCGCTAGCTTCTTTCTGTTTGATCGCCTTAGCCACACGAGTTTGCCAGAAAGTATTGCTTTTAGATTGTTTTGAATCGGTTGACGGTAAGTAGATGGAGATGATGAGCTCAACAAAACGCACAAGGTTTGGGCAAGCGGACAAATGTACCTAAACCGTCAATAAAACTGAGGCATTAACTTTTAAAAACCTGTAGCCGATCATTTGGCAGAGGGACTCTCAAAAGTACCGCTAAATATCCAAAAACCAAAGCATCAAGGCTTGTTGGCCTAAAAGTTTTATGAAATTGACAAATAGATCCTACTCACTTGTCTCCATAGAAATATTTATTGTCACCAAGTTTTGCAGAAAGCATATTCAAAGCCTAAATTTAAAGTCACTAAAAAAGATGTTGACTTCAAACCTGCAAAGCATCAAGCATCATCTGATTGACATTTTTGTTGGCCAAAGTTCGGAGGACACGTTTTCTAAAGAAAATAGCGTTTGTTGATTGAAAACATCAATGTACCTTCTTCTCTCCACATAGTACAAATTGTATGGGAATGAAAGCTTGCTTGTATACCAATAATGAGTAGTTGTGTGGTAGTTGAGATCATCGGCCCACAAAGTGTGATTCTAAATCGATTTTTGCCTCGGAGCAAAAGCATGAAAGCTCACCACAGCTGGTTGCAATCTTTGCTGCAGAAAGCATGCAAACGCATCAATTTGTGCTTTCTCTTTTGGCGTTAACCCTCCATCGATCACCACTGCTTGTCCATTGGTTCGCAACTCTTCAACAAATCTAAAAGAATTCGATTGCAAGATGGGCAAAATGCTTGCTCACTTGTCGAAATCACAAATCGGCTTTCCTTTTCCCTTCCGATCAACACAAACTGGGTATTCTCCTAAAATGGCTTTATTGCATACTCAAAGCCTTTCAATTTCAAAATTTCAACTTCTCATTAACAACACAAATTTCATACAAAAAAACCACCTGTCGGCGAGTTCCAAGGGGCCGTCGAAGTGACATACGTGATCGGGCTAGCACAGAACTTGCTACAAGCCTAAAAGAGGAGTTATTGGTTTTTTTAAAATGTAATCTCACCAAAAAGTGCAAGCACGACACATCGATGGATGGCAGCCCAAAGTCGCCGGGCCAGATATCCAATTCCATCTAGCTAATCTAAACATCATTAGACTTTTAGATGCACTCTTACACAATCAATCAGGCAATAAAATAACAAGATATCCACAGGTACTCCGTTTAAAACATAACAAATCGTTAATAATTTAAATTTATTCATACTTAAAAGCGAGAAATGTACATCAAAAGACTAGAAAAACAGAAAATATGCATCAAAATACCCATAAACAAGGAAAAGGAAAGAATAAATAAATAATAAATATTATCTGCCTATGTTTGTTGAGATTGTTCACACAGTTGCATCAATTTGTTCGGATGAAGAAGCACCGGATCAAGCGATCGTTTTAAAGCAGACGAGAGAGCCGCATCGGTTAACGAGTTTACGATCACCTGAATAATTTTGTAATCTTTAGCTACCTCTTATAATAACTTACCTCATCAGCAACAAGTGGAGCAAGATTTCGTTGTAAATAGTAGCAATCTACCTAGAAGCAAACGATTCTTTTAAAATTTCCTTCAAATCTTACCTGAACTTGTTCGATCGCATGTTTCCCAAATGTTTGTGCGCGAACCGCTTCGATGAAAATCTTCAAAAACATTTTCACCACACCGCTGATGATCGAACCTCGGTTGAACTATAAAAAGTAATCCCTAGCTAATTTCTCACAACTTACATGTATAATATCGTGAAAGTCGACTCGTTCACTCCACAATGTGTCTCGTTGAAAAGTGTCGATTGTGGCTCTGAATAAAATATGATTTATTCTTTAACTTTAACATACCTGGGTACTCGTGCCGATTTCAATTCCCTCTTTCCATCGTTAAGCATTTGTGCGAGGAGAGTGTCAAGTTCGCGAATCTAAAATTAATAATAGATTTTCAACTGATTCGAATAACCTCATCCACCACTCTTCGAACGGCCGAGCGCACTCCTACGGGTGTTGTCGACAATTGTGAGCTCGATTCGACCGCTTTTGCCAACGATTCTCCACAGGAAAGACCCTTAAGGAGTGCATGCACACATCTTTCTACTACTGACACTTACCTTATGATCGACGAATCGTTTCATTACTTCTTGAGCCGCTTCTCTAAGCTTCCCAACGACCGTCTCGACGCTCGTCAACTTTTTGTTCTAAAATAGTCATGTTTATTGGCACATTGTACTGAGTGTGCAAGCGTGCAAACAGAACCCAGAAACACATAGTTAGGTTGCAGAAGTGAAATGTTGAGTAAAAGATACTTCGAGATTCAGGTAAATCTTCAAATAGCTAAATACAATTGTACAAAAAATGACTCTTTCACCAAACATCTGAAATTTACAAAAAGGTGTTGTTTAAACGCACAGCAGCACGTGGCATGTCGTTGTCATTCGGTAGCTGTTGGTGTCCTCCATCTGATCTCATCACAATCGATCGCAACTTCTCAATCGTTTTCTCCTTAAAAGCAACACAAAACATAAGCAAACGAAGGTTGGTAGATCTCTTCAGTCAATCCTGTGAACACCACACTTCCACCACAACACCCATGTCATTTTAGGAAAATCTTCGTCGTTAAGCACACTGAACAAACCCGACAAAATATACCTTTTTTTCGACGAGAAGAAATTGCTCCTCACACAGTCTCATCAAATAATGAGTGCTCTTGACGGCAATATGATGCAAAAACACTCCGATCACCAACAAAACGAGCGGTGAAATAAAGCGGGTTTCGTTTGATGCACCTAAACACACACATTTTTGGTAATTACAACAAAAACTCGTACCTGAATATTTCTTCACCGCCTCAGCCACATCAATTAGCGCCCCAACCAAAAGGTCCTCGTGAACACTGATCGCAAAATTGTTTTGAAAGAGTGATGCGGGGATTGCTGAAACAAGCTCCATTTAACCTAGGTATACTTCTACCGTATTTTACTTACCCGAAAAGGTGACATCACTAGCTGTGAATAACAAAAGATTCGCCAAAGATGTCTTCACGTTGAATACCAGCAATTGCTCGAGACGGGGGAAACACGAGCTGAGATCGACTCCATCCGAAAGTACCAACTCTCGTAACTAAAATCATATTAAACCACAATAGGACAAAGTAATAGACTTGATTTTGGGGAAAAGTTCTTACCTCTTGAAACGCAGACTCCAACTGATCGACAATTTTTATCCTCGAAATTTTCATTTGATGACGGGAAACCTGAGAACATGTTTTTTTATTTAAAAAAGCTTAACTACCTCATTGATTAACACGATGCAGTCGTCGGAGAAGTTAAGACCTAAAATAAGATCTAAAAAGAACAAACCCCAAAAATTACTAGTTAGAACTTGAGAACAGGCGTTCATCTTTCGATAATATCGATCTAAGGCTCTGACCACAATTGAACAATCCTTTGGATCACCGGAAGAAAGGAATAATCTGGAAAATTGTTAAAATTAAACCTTGAAAGGCTTTTTAATTGATAAATTACCTTTTTACAATTGCGTGAAACTCGGTTAACAACTCCTGAACACACTCCAACAACTCTTGACTCGTTTCCGGAAAAAGACGATTGTGCAAATCCACAAAAAGAGTTAAATTCGGCAAGAAAGTGCCACAACCTAAAAGTATTCAATTAAAGGAAAGGAATAAAGTTCTACCTCTATCAACAAGATCAAGTACATCCTCAACTTTCGTCTCCAAACCGACCAAATCGTTCTTCAGGCATTTTTGTGCCGCAATCAGGAAATCAACCTAAAATATTTGACTTCAAGAACGATAAAGCTTTAAACCTGTAGATCATCCTTCGAAACGCCGAGTTTCTCAAGCAATTCCACTGCTTGCACGATCTCTTCAGTGTTATCAATTTGTCCTGATGTTATAAGTAGTCGCAACTGAATTCATTCTATCAAAAACAGAACTCCCAACACTTACTTCTCCTTCAGCTTCTTTCACAATTGATTCACACTTGTTGAGAACACTCGAAACTTTGTCCAGATCCGAATAAGCAGTCAGCGATGACTTGGCCAAAAGGTAGATACGGATCAACGTGGCAAACTTTCGTTCATCAAGGTAATTCTAAAGGAAAGAGTTAAGATTTTATCAATCTACTAAACAACTAGTCCGTATAAACCCAAAATATC
This sequence comes from Mesorhabditis belari, assembly GCA_958450365.1. NCBI lineage: Eukaryota > Metazoa > Nematoda > Chromadorea > Rhabditida > Rhabditidae > Mesorhabditis > Mesorhabditis belari. The sequence continues at coordinate 2,158,806 of CAUEEP010000759.1, read as the reverse complement.
TTACCTGTAGGGTAACTGGTAGATGAAAGATAAATTGAACGCTCTTCACAGCTCGATACGATCTTGCCAATTGAGCGATGTCTGTGTGTTGTCGTCCAAGCACTCCGCCCAAGTCGCCAATTAATGATTGAATTTTCCCCATCGACGAGCCTATCTCCGACATACCCTGGAAAAGAAAGTGTCATTGCTCACCAAGAAAGTATAGACACAGGTTATCTTACCGTTTCAAGTCCACTGAATTCATCTTGAATCTTCCGCACGGTGTTTGTCGCCGTCAGGAATTTGTTGTAATTCTCGTAAACTATCTGATGCACATCCGAATCAAGGCGACGAACCTAAAAATAGAAAAATGGGATGCTTTTCAAAGAGTAGCTTCAATTCTATCTTAATTTGCAAAGAACCGTTAATCGACTGAAATCTAAGACTAGTGTGCGGGAATCGTCACTGATAAGAAATCGAAGAGCCGAAAGAAAAGGAAGAGCAGTAAATAAGCTCAAAGATGTAGAAGAGCTTATTTTAGTATTTTAAATTTAGAAAACTTTATATAAACTGATGTGGTTGGACTAAATTTACTAAAACTAACTTCAGCTATAGTTATTCAAAGCTTGTAATTGAAACGTACACTTGTCACCATTTCCTCCTCATTCTTGATTAACTCGTCTAGCGTTTTTCTCTTCAATTGTGCACTGATGTAGGCGTCGACGTCGAAATTCCGCGATTTGATGTCGAATATTGAACCAGACGTCGATGGCTCCATTACTTGAAAGAACAATAAATTTTCATGATAACAAAAACGCAACAATAACGGTAACAGAAATAACAAAATGTGGGAAAAACAATCATTTTCATCACACACGAAAAATTACTTGTTACACCAAATAAAACGAAAAATGAAATTGTATCATTTGTCCATTTGCTTCTGTATTTTCTCCAACAGAACGCTGACTTGTGCATTCAAATTTGGCTGTCCCTTTCGATTTGTCTTCTTCAAAGCGTTTAGCATTTTCTTTTTGCCTTCTTGATATCGTTGAATTGCTTCACCTTTTTTCTTCCTTTCATCGAATTTCTGCTCCCTTTCTGCCTAAAACAAAATTATATTATCTTGGTCCAAAAAGTTAGTAAATAGCAATAAAGAATCAAAAACTAAACCTGTCGATTGTCCTGTATTCGTTCAAAAGTCTGCCTTGCTCGTTCAAAGTTCTTCTGCTTTCTCTTCCTTCCCTCAAACTGAGCAATCTCTTGGTTCATTTCTTTCTTCTCGACCGCATCCAATTCCTCAAATCGATCGACCACCCTCTTTTTCTTCTTCTTAATCGGTTCTCCTTGTTCTCTGGATCGTTTTCTCGATTTCACTTCAATCACCTTGCTTGGCCCAGTTTCTTCGACTCGATTTTGAGGAGTCTTTCGCTTCTTTACCTTCGTCGAATCCATGGTCAGTTCACTGAAAGACAAAGTAATAATTAGTTATTTCGATCAAATTTATGTAATCAGTAAGCCAATAGCAAGGTTTTCCTTTCCTACTCAAATCTTGGCAAGTGTTCCATGTAGGGTTCTACGTTGCGTAGTTTGATCAGGATTACGGTAGAACATCCATGAGATGTTAGCCACACAAGTTGCGAATCAACCCATGCAACAACCACTTCGACATGAGCATTTGCTTTTCAGTTTAAATGGAATGTTTGTGTTCGATAATCTTCCATTGGGTCAATTGCAACTTTTTATTGACAAAACCAACTGTTAAGAACAACAAATATTTATTTTTCCGACAAAGAATAAACAACAATTTATCCACGTTTTTATTGAGGGGCAGGTGCACCACGCCCGAAACCAGCACGATAAACGGGGGCAGCTCCAGGTCCGGCATCCGTTTGTTTCTCGGCTGTTCGATAAGCATCGCGATCACCCTCAGCCTTTGGTCCTGAATATGAAAGATTAGAAATAGGTTTAGTCAATAGTAAGTATTCAAACACCAATTTTAAAAGGCCATCCTCACATCGAGATCGAAAAGTCTATTGGATCTCTAATTGTTAAAAAGACTTTCATATCACAAAAACACTCACCAGATCGAGATGGGCGATCTCCAAGTGGCAATCGGTTCTCTCTTGGTTTGCTCTTGATTGTGGCTGGAACGACTCCTTCGGGAAGGTTGAGGTACTCGCGTAAATAGGTGATTCCCTCATTTGTCAAGTACCAATAGTAGTGTCTCCAGGCGAATTGTTGTTTCACAAGCTCCCGCGAGGCCAAGCTCTGAAAGTCGAAAGAATGAAGAAATGATATATTAAGTAAGCGCTAATCAATGTGATTTATTAGCGTTCGGCTTTTTATTGGCTTTCCAAAGCTTCAATAGCCATTAACTGCTCGCTACAACCAAAATTCTTGAACGTAGGCTCAGGGTATAAATCCCTACTCTCTCACCTACCTTCGTATCTTCACAAAATCTCCAAAAACCCTCACCTTCATCGCCATCATAACTTCCAAATTCGTGACTCCCTCAATGTTTGGATGGGTCTTTGCATTGGGGTCCTTCTTTGCGACGGTCACTCCCTCGTTGAACAAGTATTCGTAGATTGCACGTCGATGCGATTTCGGGATCAACATGTTGCCAAGTGTCTAAACAAACCAGTTTAAATATGAGTCTACAAATTGCTGAAATTGAAAGGAAAAGTGATAAATTGGGGCTATTTGGTGAAGGGAGGAATACATATGGTGCACATGTTGAAGTAGGCACACAATAATTACCAGCAAAACAGCTAACTTTTAGCTGCGCCAGCGGAAAAGGGGTTCATTTTGAAGGTATTGCTTGATTAGACACATAAAAGATAGCCAAACTATCAAAGACGTTACCAAACGTCGCTGGACAAACAATATCCATTAAGGATTACAGCAAAAACGATGAAAACCGTCTTTTCGTTTTCTTTTTAAATTCTGGAACTAGTGAATGCACAGGGAAGAGGCTTAAAAATAGTACTTTCGATTGGGAATTTGAAAAGGCAATACTCATGCGCTAAACAAGGAGATTTCCAAAGGCGTAAATAAATTTGGGACTGAAACTCGGAAAAATGATGGCGGTTATATGCGCCAACGGTTATACGTTAAAAGTATTGTCGCGTTTCGACAAACCAGAAGAATAACTGAATAGCTTATTTCCACGAAATAAAGCATAAATAAAGTGTCTTGTCTTTGAGCTTATTTTTCGATTAACTTTTACTTAAAACTCCTTACATTTTTCTCTTTTCAGGATGGGCTCCTTTTCAAAAGCGAAAGCCGGTCAACGGATTCATCGAGAACGAACGCAGCCCGAGAAACGAAAGAAATTCGGACTACTCGAGAAGAAAAAGGATTACAAAAAGAGAGCGCTTCACTACCAAGAAAATGAGAAAGAGTTAAAGAAACTCCGAAAATCGGCGATCGATCGTAATCCTGATGAGTTCCATCATCACATGGTCAGCTCAAAGCTGAAGGTATGCTTTTGATTATAATAAACTGTAGGGAAATGGTGGAAATTTTCTGGTTATGATTGGTACTTTGGGGGGGCACTTTTTTTCACCAAAACCATTTTTCCGGGGATAATTGATGACGCTGGTCACGAAAAAGTTATTTTTAAAGCAAGTGAGTAGTGAAAAAAGTTAGTTTTTGTCCGCCTATATAGACCTAGGCTTTGGCTCTGCACCTTAGAAGCACGTGGCTTCTAGGCTATAGCCTGATTCTCCTACGGCTAAGGTGAATACCGTTCCAGCTAGAAGCCACGTACTTCCGGTACGAAACTCACCTCAGCCGTAGGAGAATCAATCTAGCCTGGGTACCACGTGGTTCTAAGGTGCGGAGCCAAAGTCTAGGTAAATATAGAAGCCTGGAATGTTATTAAAAGCTACGAAATGTTGTGTAAAACCATCACCAATGGATTCAGCATAATCAAAAATCCCTGGGTGCAAAAAATCAGCTTATTTGGCGAAAAAAAATTCCCCCAACTACTATAGCACCTTGAGTTTTAAAAACGGAAATTTTCCATTACTAACATGCCTTAAAAATAACTATTTTGTCATCAGCGTCATCAATTAACCCAGATAAAATGGTTTTGGTGGAAAAAAGTCCCCCGCTCCCCAAAGCCCATAGTACCTATGGTTTTCCAAAGCTTTGCAGCTTTGCTAAACTACAAAGAAGGCTAATTGCTTGTATAAAACATACACTTATCTTGTGTTTATGGTCGTTTAAAGCCTCGTAACTTGATTTAAGCTAAACATGTGATTGATCCTTTATCAAAAATGATTCTTATCCTCTGTTTATGATATAATTTTTGTTTTCAGGATGGCCAACACTTTGAAAAAACGATCGAAGACGAGGATACGTTGCTGCAAAAACAATTGAGTGATGTGAAGGATCTGGAATACGTGAAGAATGCCCTTTACACAGAAAAGAAACGAATCTCCACAATGAAGTCTGAGCTACATTTGATGGATGTTGCTGGGCCTTCGCAAGCGAAACACACGATTTTTCTTGATGATAACGAGGAAGGTGGGTAATTTAACTGGAAGAAAACTTTCATTTTTTAGTTCGCCGTTTTGATCCGGTCAAATATTTTGACACTGATGTGGCACTTCTTGGACGTAAAGCAAATCGGTTACGAAACAAAGATTTATCCGATAAGCGAATTCTTGGAGCAACAACTAAACAAGGAGTAAAAGTTAGCTTTTTGCAGTACTTACCTTTGAATTAATTTGTGTGCTTACCTTTGAATTAACTTAGGCATTTAATTTTTAGACTTTTCTATTTAGGAAGCCGAACAAGAGGCCCAAATTCGATACAATGAGTTAAGCAAAAGGATCAATCGAGCTAAAGAATTGGAAGTTGTAAGTGTTTAGTGTATTATGCAGTGTAAACAGTACGATAATCTATTGTGGTTAAATTCAAAGTTATTTTTCAGGTTGTTGCGAAACTGGAGTTGAAGAAACATTTAGCGAAAGAAAAGGGAAACGAATTGAGGCCGAAAAAGATCAAGAAAGGAAAAGCGAATCGAGCGGCCATTTATGAATTTCCGCTTGTAAGGAAACGTTAGTTTTTGTGATCACTTTGTTACCTTTTGTTGTGTTATTTCAAAGTTTATTGGATAAATTACAAAAAAACGAAATCGAAATTGCATTGTAACGAGCTAAAAGCGCTTCAATGACATTTTAATCTTTTAGACATCTCGTACACAGTACTCGCAAGGGTTTTACAGGGTACAGAGCTGTGTTAAGCTTTGGTCTTAAATGAAAAACTTTACAGTTGGTTTTGTCCAGCTCCTACAATACGACATTTGTACTGTAGGCCAATCTTTTAATCCATCAGCTTTGGGTACTATAAAAATTGAGCAATTCACAAGAGCACACTCAAATTTGACCCCAGAAGTGTCAAGAATCTCAGCATTATTTTCACAGGGCTATTTTTCAGGTTTTCATTTGGCCAGCCTTTCATCTCAAAGCCAAGAACCCTTTCGGCTACTCGTCTAGGTGTAGCGGCTTTTTCTTATCCTTTTTTTGCCAAAAGGGAATTGGTAGAGTGGGAAGGGTGAGCGGGGGGCTTGAAGTGGGAAAGAAGAGGTATGGGGGGGTGGGGCAGCCTCCACCCCTTCATAGGCCCATCGATCCGTCGCGGGCTCCAGAAAGAGTGAAAGGCGGCCTTCTTTACCCCTTCTTTCCTTTTCTTTCCACACTATGCCATACTATTTCTTTCCGCCTTATCTTTTGTGCGTCTTCATTTTATTTTTTTTGCCCCCCCTGCCCCTTGGTGAATGGTCCCACGCCCCTTTCTCTCCCTACAGGGTCCCTAATTTTCGTTGTTCTTCTCCTTTCTCCCCAAATACAATCAATTATCCATCCAGAAAATAGCGAATTTTCAAGTTTTCTTCAAGTTTCTCGAGCTTTAGAAGCGGAACTTTTGACTCTATTGATAAATTTTGATAAATTTTCTAGATTCTTCAAGATCTCCAATTCTAGAGTCAGCTCCACATGGGTGATTACGATTATCTAATCAAATTCTTGGCTCTCGGCGATTCTGGAGTCGGGAAAACCTCGTTTTTGGTGAGATTCAGGAAAAAGATATTTAGATATTTAGATTGAGATTATTGTATCATTAATTGTGTTTTTTAGCATCGCTACACGGATAACACGTTCACTGGTCAATTCATCTCGACGGTTGGCATCGATTTTAAAGAGAAGAAAGTGGTGAGTGGCTCTTTTTAAATATTAAAGTAATGTCGTAGTCGTAGATGTAAAGCTATTTACTATTATTTACTGTATTAAAGTTGAAAATCCCTATTTTTAGGTCTACAAATCGGCTCGTGGTGGTTTCGGTGGTCGAGGACAACGCGTTCTTTTGCAATTATGGGATACAGCTGGACAAGAGAGGTTGAAAGATTGAAAAATTTCTAAACTTTGACCGATTTTCAATTGGTCTTTAATAAGATAAGATAAGATAAGATAAGATTAGAAGATTAAGTGATTTAATAACAATAAGATTACTACAAGATAAGATAAGATAAGATAAGATGAAATAAGATTAGAAAAGATTACTATAACTTTAATAAGATTATTATAACTTTAAGAAGACTATTATAACTTTAAGAAGATTATTATAACTTTAAGAAGACTATTATAACTATCAGTAATTCGTAGGTGATTGTAGCCTTACGGTAACTTGAGATTATTGTAGGCTAACGCTGCAAAGCCAGATAAAAGTTAGAAACTAGTTTCCGAAAGTTTCAAGGAGCAAAAATTCCTGACCGCAACCGGGATCGAACCCGGGAGCTCCAAGGCGAGAGACAGCCACAAATGGCACTGCGCCACGTAAACAAACAAAGCGCTGAGGCTTTTTTTTTGCGTCTTTTTAACCTCTTTAAGCCTTCTCTCGCGTCTTTTCAAGCATCTGCTTTATTGAGGACTTTCGGAGGCTTGGCTAAATCTAGATGCAGATCAAAGATTCAATCTTTGATTCAATCCCAACTCGAAATTTCTATTCTTTTTCAGATTCCGTTCCCTCACAACAGCTTTCTTCCGCGATGCAATGGGTTTCATCTTGATCTTTGACATCACAAATGAGCAATCGTTTCTGAATATTCGAGACTGGTTATCACAATTGAAGGTATTTTAGTCAAATTGAGAAATAGAAAGATTTTTTAGGTGCACGCTTATTGTGAAACGCCTGATATCATCATTTGTGGGAATAAGGTGAGTTTAGATAAGCTTAGAAATAGGGCAGGGATAGTATAGTATTTTTAGAAAACCGTTCCAGGGATTACGATAGACTTGGTGTTTTTTAAAGTGAAACTTTTCTAGGCTGATCTCGAGAATCGACGGCAAGTAAGCACGGCGAGAGCGAAACAATTGGCTGATCAATTAGGGTAAGTACGGTGATTAAAAGCATTTTGTAGCTTTTCGTACGGTACTTACTCGATTTCTTTTTTTTTAGATTACCCTATTTTGAGACTTCCGCATGCACATCGACAAACGTGGAAAGAGCAGTGGATTGTCTACTCGATTTGGTCATGCAACGTATACAACAAAGTGTTGAAACGAGTGGTGAGTTGAGGAAAGGAAAACATTTGGTTCTGAGATTTAAGACCTTTGTAAGAAGTAATGAAAGCTATTTCAAACTATTTCAAGCTATTTCAAGCCATTTCAAGCCATTTTAAGCCAAATCAACTCCTGCAATAGTTTGTGAAAGATTAGACGCTAAAAAAAGTGAAAACAAAAGAATATTTGCGCAGGCCGGGAATCGAACCCGGGTCGCCCGCGTGGCAGGCGAGCATTCTACCACTGAACCACCTGCGCGCTGTGGGAGGGGGCGAGAAAGGGGGTCAAGAGGGGACCTGCAGATGGAGAAAGTGATGCAAGCTAGAACTAGAAAGCGAGCCAGTAAGCAAACCAGCTTTTCTGAACGTCCACATCTAACCGATTTCTAGGTTTACCCCTTGCCGAGTGTCGGGGTGTCTCTCTGGATGCGGATGCTCCGCCAACGGCCGGTTACTGTGCTAATTGTTAATAGGTATCAAAAGATATTCAGTTAATGTGATTTCTTTTTAAATTGTTGCCAAATTTGGAAGCGGATTCGGGAAAAGAGGGACAAAACGGGCTTTTCGAAGCCGAGCTTGGTTGCACCCATGGCCGAGTGGTTAACGGGGCTGCGCTCGCTCTCATCGTGCTCGAGAGCTCGAGGGTTCGATCCCTCCAACTTCCAAAGAGTTCTCCCTTTTCCCAAATCGACTTCCAATCATTTCCCATTCATTCTATTCTTTATTCTCCTACTGTAATATCCGTATTTCACTTTTAAAACCAAAAAAAATGGGGCAATTGATACATATTTAGCGAATTTCTTCAAATTTCTCACAAATTTCTCAAAATTTCTTCAAAATTCTATTTTTCAGCGTGCTTTCCATCATTTCATTAGATTTTAAAATTATTATTGAAAAAAAACCCAACAAATCGATCTCAAATTCTCCTTAAAAAAGCTTTCCCGCTTCTCCAAAAGAATCCCTTTCTTTTTTTTTGCTACAATTGCCTACAAATTTGCATTTTTTTTCTTCCCTTGCGATTTCCAAGTTTACAGAGAATTTTTATCGAAAATCAATCAAATTTGTTTGTAAATATCTCGATAATAAAGAAAAGCTTAGATTAAACGCAAAAATAGGTACAGAAAGGTACAAAAATGAGGCCAAGCAAATGAAAAATGACAGAAAACAACCTAAAAATAGATGCCAATTTAAAAATGAGCATCTCTTTAGCTGAATAAATTGAAAGAGAATATGGTTAATTCAACTAAGTCCTAAGTTGCGTAAATGCCAATTTTATGCTTTGAAAATCTAGTGTGACATCCAGATTGCCCATTTTGGACTTTAAACAATCGGATTGTCGTACAAAGGCTCAGGGAATCCCAGAGGAAAAATATGTTTGAATTACCCAAGTGCCCTAAATTGCGTAAATGCCGATTTTATAGTTTTGAAAAACTAGTGTGACATCCAGATTAGCCATTTTGATCTTTAAACAACCGGGTTGACGTACAGATTATATAAGAAATACGGGGAACCCCTCCGTACACTAATTACCCAAGTGTCTAAGTTGCATAAATGTTGATTTTATGTTTTCGAAAATCTAGTGTGACATCCAGATTAGCCGCTCTGGTCTTTAAATAACCGGATTGTTGTACGAAGAATGCCAGAGAATACCCAGCTACCGACCGGCTCAATTACCCAAGTGCCCTAGGTTGCGTAAATGTCGATTTTCTAATTTTGAAAAACTAGTGTGACATCCAGATTAGCCGTTCTGGTCTTTAAATAACCGGATTGTTGTACAAAATATATCAAAGAATACCCAGCTACCGTCCGGCTTAATTACCCAAGTGCCCTACGCCGATTTTATGATTTCGAAAATCTAATGTGACATCCAGGTTGACCATTTTCGCCTTTAAAGAACCGGATTGTCGTACAAAGGCTCAGGGAATCCCAGAGAAAGAGAATATGAGATCAATGCTTGTAATCTGCTCATTTTTATTCAAATTTCGATAAATTTTGCTTACAAGGGAGTACAAAGTACAGGCTTGATCGGGTTGTTTGTTGTTTCGGCGTTGTTTCGTCTTCTTATCTATCTCGAATTGGATCTTTTTGGTGCGACGGGCGACGTGTTCAACAGCTCCATATTCGAGCATTCCGTTTGACCAGGACTTCGACTAAAATAAGGAACAGGCTCTATACTTACAGTACCTACAGTACCTACATTACAGTATTTACGGTACCTACAGTACAGTACTGTGAGTCTAGCAAAGGGTACTGTAAGTCTATGGTTACTGTAGGTATTGTAAGAGTACTGTAACGATTGTGTCTTTAACCTCTGAACGTACATCGGTCCCGCCGTTTGCGCATTTCTACATCCGATCGCTCGCCTCAAATGGGAGCCATTGAAGAAAAACCAGATCCACGGGTTCACACACGAGTTCAAATTGCCAAATAGCATGATGTACGTGGCAACGACTGGGCCTGGAAATCGTTGATTATCCGGCTACAATTGTTTTAATGATCGTTACACTAGCCCAAGCCTGAATTGAACTGAACTGAACTCTAAAGTACGCTTAAATCTTGTGCCAATAACTCAATAGCCAATAGTTTAACACATAGTACAGTTAGTGATCCCTAGACTACAGTAACCCTGTTACAACAGTCCCAGCTACAGTACCCTAAGTTACAGTAATCTACGGTGCAAATCGAGTACAAATGTTTTGTTGAAAATCAAAAATCTGACTTCTGAGAATTCTAGTGTGACATCCAGATAGAAGAAAAAACGAAATGAAAATAAAATAGCTCTTCTCAATTTTTTGGAATAGCCACGAACTCTTGGCAACAATTGTTTTAATGATCATTACACTAGCCCAAGCCTGAACTGAACTCTAAAGTACGCTTAAATCTTGTGCCAATAGCTCAATAGCCAATAGTTCAACATTTGGTTCTTATAGAATTTTATTTGATTATTCAAAAAGAATTTTGTTATTTAAGCTCAACTCGAGGCGAAATAGCCTACAAATTGGTTCGCGAGAGTTCGCGATTATTCCAAAAAATTGAAAAGAGCTATTTTATTTTCATTTCGTTTTTTTTTCGATCTGGATGTCACACTAGAATTCTCAGAAGTCAGATTTTTGATTTTCAACAAAAAACTTGTACTCGATGTGCACTGCTGAGAGTTCGTGGCTATTCCAAAAAATTGAGAAGAGCTATTTTGTTTTAATTTCGTTTTTTCGTCTATCTGGATGTCACACTATTCAAAGCCGAATGCCCAAAAGCGAATGCCAAAATGGCGAACCTAAAAGAAGTACTGCTAAAAATGCCTTACTGATCGCTTTCGGGGTGAGCGAATCGATGACAGAAATGACACAGAAAGGAGTCCATAAGATGAAATGCGCGACAACGATCGTCATCGTCAATTTGACGGTCTGAATTCGACGACGATCGAGCTCGATTTGGTGAACACGAACCCCTGAAAAATGGCTGGAAAATTGCGTAAAATATTGTAATTTGCCATGGCTACGGGCTACGGTAGCTCAAACAGGCTACGGCAGCTTTTTCCACCGTTTAGAAAACGGTGGAAGTTGAAGTTGAGTCTTCAAAACGTTTTCCAGAAAAAGCTACAGTAATCCAATATAATTTTTGGTAGGATAGCTTTTCCTGGAAGTCACACTATTTTTCGATTCAACTCTCCAACCCTTTTCATGAATCTGAAGCTCAGCCGTTTGTCGATTCTTCAATAACGGCATTTTTCTGGAATTCTTTTTTTTCGAGAAATTTCTATCACCAACTTGTCCCCCTTGAAAACGTCTCCAAAACGAGTACTCTGCCAAACGGCTTTGCACACACAATAGTATAAATAGCCAGCAATAGCTGACGGAAGTAACCAAACGACCATATTGAACAGAATGACATAGGCTGGATACTGGAAATCGGGGTTTTGCTTGAAATCCTTGAAAAGCTGTCTTCTCTGCTTGAGAAGCCTTTCTTTTTCTTTTCTTTACCTGCCACTGACTCGTGTAATTCTCGGTGCAATATTTCCCTTGTTTGTGAAAGATTAGAATCTAAAAACGTCTTTTATTCCTGAATAACAAAAGAATATTTGCGCAGGCCGGGAATCGAACCCGGGTCGCCCGCGTGGCAGGCGAGCATTCTACCACTGAACCACCTGCGCGCTGGGGAAAGGGGCGAGAAAAGGGATTGAAAAGGGGGACCTGCGGGGTAGAGAAAGCGATGGCCGTGCTCCAAGCCATTCCCGCGAAAAGAGCCGGTCGATTGTAGGCCGAAGATTTGATAGAAGCGAGAGGGCGGCAGATAGCCTGTACATTGGATTGCATTGTACAGATCATTTACATATGTACAATTTACAGTAAAGGCTAGGTTTAAAGCTCGAAAATTTAGAGCTAGAGCATCAAAAAGGCAGTTTTGAAAGGCAAGAAGGCACTTTCGGTATTGCTTCGATCTGTTTAGATTTTCAGATCTGTTTAGATCTACGGTACTGTCTAAAAAGATATCAAATCGACTACCGTAGTCCAGGAATCTCTTTCTAGGCATACGGTAGTCAACAAACTGTTTAGAAAACCAGACTAGTGTCGAATTTTTGACCTGATATCGATCGGCGCTGATGGCGACTAGGAGAAAAGCGCTCGCGTACAATGGGATCACCTAAAATGAGTTCTCTAGACAAAAGGAGTTTAGCTAAAGCACAGAGCAAAGCATAGAGCAAAGCGCAGAGAAAAGCACGGTACCTGTATAAACTTGACAAATTTGCATAGCTCATCGGGTCCATGGAAGACGTGTCCACCGGCGGTGATGCCCATTTCGGGAAGGATGGTGATCAACGCGAAGAGGAGATCCGCTGCACACATGTGCAACATTAACATCTGAATATCGAGAGATAAGCTGGGCAATTCAATCTAAAGAAATCTAAAGCTAAAGAATCTAAAGAAACTAAAGATCTAAAGAATCTAACGATCTAAAGCTAAAGAATCTAATGAATCTAAAGAATCTAAAGATCTAAAGCTTCTAAATCGAAAGCTTTTAAATCTAAAGCCTATAAACCTAAAGCTTTTAAATCTAAAGCTTAAATCTAAAGCTTAAATCTAAAGCTTAAATCTAAAGCTTAAATCTAAAGCTTCTAAATCTAGATCTAAAGATCTGAAGCTTATAAAACTAAAGACCTAAAGAATCTAAAGATTTAAAGCTTCTAAATCGAAAAGCTGGATATCACAGAGCATTTACAGGACTCTATCCCGGTCGTAGATTCTATTTCAAAAATCGTCCACCTGTACCGGTGTCACCCTTTTCCTCCTCAAGACTCGATTATTTCTTAGAATCACAAAAGCAAGGAGCCCATTTCCAATCAACGTCAGCACAATGATCATCAATTGTTGAGTGAGAATTGTCATTAGCTATAAACGTGATTAGTTATTTTTACGAAAGTTGATTATAAACCTGTGGCGATGCTTGACTCGTCAAATTCGCATCAGATTGTTTCTCGTCAAGAATTTCCTCGAATTCGTCCATCTTTGAATTCTTTCTAAAGTGTTCTAGTCCTAATTTAGATGATCTCAACTTTCATCTACATTCCTCAATACAGGATTACTGACTTTTAAAAGGGCAACTTTTTAAAAGGGCAATATAAAACTCTAAAATTCTTCAGAGGAAATGAAAGATTTGCGGCTGGACTCATAAATCTCGTGAGGCATAAATTATTTTTACAATTAGAACTGGGTTTCGTTCGGGAAAGGTTTCAATGGTTTTTCTATGTTTAAAAACTCAAATAAATCAAAAGCAAGGCTTATTTTGAGTGAAAAATGAATAAAAATTAAGAAAATTGCAAATTTCCGTGTGGTTTGTCCGACGCAATTCGTATTCAGATGAGTCGACTTTCGAGTTCCCCGAAAACAGATGCATCCCGCTTTTTGGACGAAATTTGTATTCCGAACGATTTGGGCCACGGGAATTTCTTGGAATATTTTGGAAAAACGTCCAAAAGTCCACTAGAACCTATTCAGACAAAGAAATCTAACAAAAGGACGAATCTTTTAACACTATTCCCCTGTTTTCTCCAATCGCTGCAATTTTTTGTTTAAAAAAGAACCAACTTTTTATTGACAAAACCAACTGCTAAGAAAAACAAAGATTTATTTTTCCACAAAGAATAAACAACAATTTATCCACGTTTTTATTGAGGGGCAGGTGCACCACGTCCGAAACCAGCACGATAAACGGGGGCAGCTCCAGGTCCGGCATCCGTTTGTTTCTCGGCTGTTCGATAAGCATCGCGATCACCCTCAGTCTTTGGTCCTGAATATGAAAGATTAGAAACAGAGATAAACGCCATCCTCACATCGAGATCGAGAAGTCTATTGGATCTCTAATTGTTAAAAAGACTTTCATATCACAAAAACACTCACCAGATCGAGATGGGCGATCTCCAAGTGGCAATCGGTTCTCTCTTGGTTTGCTCTTGATTGTGGCTGGAACGACTCCTTCGGGAAGGTTGAGGTACTCGCGTAAATAGGTGATTCCCTCATTTGTCAAGTACCAATAGTAGTGTCTCCAGGCGAATTGTTGTTTCACAAGCTCCCGCGAGGCCAAGCTCTAAAAAAGAAAAAATTATTTCGACTATTATGTAATCACTAAAGCAATAGTAACATTTTCTTTCGTTTTGACATAGATTTCGATAAGTGTTTAGAGCCATGTATCAACCTCATAGTACCGACGCTCTAATGATCATAAACTGCGGGGCTAGTTGGGGAGGGGCAGTCTGGAACTTGACCCAAAAGAAATATTTTTCTACAAAAACTTGCACACAGGGGTTTTTAACTATGCTGAATCGATTAGTAATACTTTTATAACTTTTCTTTAAATTAATTTTATGTTTTATTTGACTTTGAACACATACATTTTCCTAGACTTTGGCTCCGCACCTCTGTCGCGCCGAAAACGCCTGTGATCTTGCAGCACCAGCCCCGAAGGCACCAGCACCGCAGCCTTGAGGCTTAGACCTGGCGTGTATAAGTGGGGTCATTTAATGTTGACCGTTAGGCCAACATTTAAAGGCTCCACAAACACACGCCAAGCATAAGCCTTAAGGCTGCAGGGATGGTGCAAAAGCGCCTCTAGAATTTCCCTTACATAGTACTAGAGGCGCTGGTGTGCTCGGGGATGGTGCTGCAAGCTCACAAGGGCGCCTTCGGCGCGACAGATGCGCGGAGTCAGTCTAGGAAAATATAGGTGAAAATAAAAATAAGCAAATACGATTTAACATAGTCAAAAACCTTTGTATCAAAAACTTTTCGTGGAAAAATATTGATTTTGGGTCAAGTTCCAGGCTGCCTCTCCCACCAACTACCTAGTGTCGAACCTACTTGTTACCATCAAAAGCTTTCCATGTAGGCTCTAGTCATAAACCTTTAGCACAGCATACCTAGCCAATTTTCACAAAATCTCCAAAAACCCTCACCTTCATCGCCATCATAACTTCCAAATTCGTGACTCCTTCAATGTTTGGATGGGTCTTTGCATTGGGGTCCTTCTTTGCCACGGTCACACCCTCGTTGAACAAGTATTCGTAGATTGCACGTCGATGCGATTTCGGGATCAACATGTTGCCAAGTGTCTGAAAAGAAGAAAATGGTTTTAGATTCGGAAAAGTAAAACAAAGAGAAGCAAAACAAAAACAGAAAGAGTCGAAAATTGCACAAGAGTTGGGCAATCGGATGAATGTTGAAATAAGCAAAAACAGCTGAAATTTGGCAATAAATCAATTCAAAAGGCGGTTTTAAGTGCAATTTCAAAACAAAGCATCAATTTTGTAAACAAGAAAACGACTTTTAAGTTAGCAGTTAGCAGTTAGCAGTTAGCAGTTAGCAAATTTTATTCAAAATTTCGCTGAACTGGTGACTTTTCTAGAAAAACAGCTTAACAATTGATATCTAATTTTCATATTTTAGCAGAAAAATCCTGTTTCTAAACGTTTTCAAACAATAAAATGCATAATTTCGCTTGATTTAGACATTTTTAAGCTCAAGAAAGAAATATTTGGGATAAAAAGGGAAAGAAAAATGCTCGTGGTTATATGCTTGGGAAATGTTCAGGGTACTGACGCGTTGTTTGAATAAAAATAAGTTTAGATCGAGATGAAACGAAGGAAAGAGACTCGGAAAGGGAAGTTTGGCGGAAAAATGTGGTGCTAGCAAAAGCGCCAAATTTTTTGCGTATCATTTGCGCTAAAAATCCTTACCCCACGTATCATTTGCGCTTTTCCGCACACTTTCCTATCAACTCTGATCGTTTATTTTTATTCTACTTTTTCTCATCGACGATGCTCGCTACTTCGACGCCGTCGCCGGATTTGAAAATAGCATAAAAAACGATATAAAGAGTTAAAAGCCTAATCAGTGACACAAAAAATGACAGTTTTTGGATCTGCATAGGTATTTAAACGTGTTTTATGACTGCAAACAACAAATAAAAGCAGAAAACTGAAAAAAGTTGGTTAGAAGTTGGAAAAAGTTTGTTACAGTGATTTCCATAAGTAATTTTGGCGCAAATGATACGCGGCGCAAAAATTTTTGGTACAAATGATCCAGTCGTCAAAAAGCTTGGCCGGCCAATGTTTTCTCATTTTTCTCACGTTAGATCTTCAAATAAATCGATCCAAATTAGTTTTTTGTAGGATTTTCTGAGAGCTTTACGATGATAAAGATGATATTCTTAGATTTTTGATGTCGCTCTAAATAGAATTTTTCTAGCTACTTTTGCATAAGGGTAAGGTAAGGGTAAGGTCCTTTTTTTGTTTGTTCAAGGCTTCAAAACTGCTAGTAGCCTTTCATTTTCACCAAAACAAAATGAACAAATAAGTAATAGACGAGCCAATGCTATTATAGTGAATGAATCCCATTGAAAACGTTTCGAAGAACCATTTTCAATGAAATCATTCCTGAAATAGAGATTTTTAAAAATCATGCTCAAATAAGGTTTTTCGATTATAAAACTCGTAGTTTAAAGGGTAACGAAAAGTTAAATGGTTCATTGAAGGTTCTAAATGGTTCAGCTAACCTTTGAAAATGCTACATAAAACTATTTGTGGTCAATATATTTGAATGTAATCTAGGGACCAAGTGAACACTGACCGGCAAAGACTTTTTTTGACGACTGTATAGACTTGCGTATCGATATTATCAATACAAACGGCAAGCTCATGTTTGACCGTTCAGATCTCGCTTTCTAGAACAGCTATCGTCCTAGAAAGCCAAGAATGTCAGCTTTTGATTGTTATTTTATACATAGCTACTTTTAATGAGTTAGCATCGCATAAACCTTACTCAAATATCGATATCAAAAGCATCGATTATCGATAAGCTTATCGATACTTGAATATCAATAAGTATTGATAAGTTTTTTAAGGCACTCACCTACGAAAATTTGCTATGTGAGATAGGAATCAAAAGCTAACATTCTTGGCTTTCCAATGAAATCATTTGCAGATTGATAGCTGTTCTAGAAATCGAGATTTGAACGGTCAAACACGAGCTTACCGTTTGTATTGATAATATCGATAAGCAATTGTAATTTTGGCGCAAAAAGCGCAGCGCTTTTGCCAGCACGTCGCAAAAAATGAAAATCTGTCGAAAAAATCGATTAAATAGCGCAAAAAGGTGATGTGTCTTGAGTTACGGTACTTTTGTCAAAAGGTGCATTTTAGAAAACAGCTTTTGACAGCTTTTGATCTATTTTTTGGGGGTGGGACAAATGCGACCTTTTTTTTGCGCACCTTTTTTTGCTGGAAAAGGCCTTAGGCAAGGCCGTAGAGCTTCGAGAATATTTCGAAAATATTTCCATATAAGGGAATCGTATGCGTAGATTCCGAATTTCGACAAATCAGACCTCGCTGACACGTCAAATTTGGGCTAAAAGGCAAAAACTGCGGAAAAGCGTTAAGTTGCGTAGTTTTTGCCTTTTAGCCCAAATTTGACGTGTCAGCGAGGTCTGATTTGTCGAAATTCGGAATCTACGCATACGATTCCCTTATATGGAAATATTTTCGAAATATTCTCGAAGCTCTACGGCCTTGTCTAAGGCCTTTTCCAGCAAAAAAAAGGTGCGCAAATGTCCGGGTGCGCAAAAAAAAGGTCGCATTTGTCCCACCCCCTATTTTTTGTTTTTAGAGGTTTTTCATGTTTTTGTTTATTTGTTTATTTGTTTATTGTTTATTCCTTAAGAGTTTATTGGATAAATTACAATTCCTAGCCAACAACATCGTCTGTAGCATAATCCTGGATTCCTTTATTCTTTCGCTCGATGCGAAGCGTCGGATTCTCGACAATTTGCCCAGTGTTACCCGTGATTTTGATGGAACCTAGAAATTGAAAACTGGCTTTTGCAAACGCTACCGTATCTCATCTAAAGCCTAAGCCTGCGCTTAAGCCTAAGCCTTTTAGAAAACAATTCAACCAGTCTACTCACCAACTCCTCCACCCAATCTTCGATAATTCATATTACTATGTTTACGCCAAGCTTTCAGCTCCGGATCGTAGACCTGAAAATTGGTTGTAAGATTACGGTAGCTTTTCCAAAAGGATAACTGACAGCGCTTTTAGATTTTATACAAACCTCAACAGTTTCCATATATGAGCATCCATCAAAGCCGCCAACTGCGAAAAGTTGATCGTTCACGACAGCCAAGCCAACCTAGAGAGAACGGTAGTGCGATAGGCTTAGGCTTAGGCTTAGGAGATCTACAGTAATAGGATCGAATTCTATATCCCATCCTCCTACCGTACCCCAGATCGTCGACTCTGCATCGCGACAATGAATCTCCACTCGTTTGTCTGTGAATCGTAGCATTCTGCAGAGTTTAGCTCACTTTTATTATCCCGTCCGCCAACCTAATATTAATTGTCTATTATAAAGCTCGCTATGAAATAGCCGACCGTAAATACTGTAATAGTACCCCCTCGTACAGTCGCGTAGTCGCGTAGTCGCAAAAGTTTTTTAGTATTTCATTTTTTTCAAAGCACCCGTACTTTCAAAAAATGCGTCTTTGGTATCAAAAGATAGCCCTGAATTTGTAGCCAAAAGATAGCCCGTCATTATGGGGGGCGGGGTACTATTACAGTATTTACGGTATCTATTAAATAGCTATCTATATATCAATATCTACCGCATATAGCTTTCCATCATATACAGCTGATCCCAAGTGCTTTCTCGGGGTATTCATTGGTTTCATGAATGTCCATTTGTTAAGGCGTGGATCGTATCTAAAGTTGATGACAGTAGGATGGCTAAAAGGTCAGTAGAGCGGGCTGTAGCCCAGTAGAGCGGGCTGTAGCCCAGTAGAGCAGGCTGTAGCCCAGTAGAGCGGGCTGTAGCCCAGTAGAGCAGGCTGTAGCCCAGTAGAGTGGGCTGTAGCCCAGTAGAGCAGGCTGTAGCCCAGTAGAGCAGGCTGTAGCCCAGTAGAGCAGGCTGTAGCCCAGTAGAGCGGGTTACGAGAACCTACAGTACCTCTATGACGATAGAGCTGCTAAAAAGCTAGTTACTAGCTAGTTACTAGCTTTGTTACTAGTTACTAGCTACTTACTACCTTCCTCACCCACCTCTCAACAGTGTTCAATGGATCTTGTCCATCGGATCCTCCAACAGCATACAAACATCCTTTTAGCACTGATACAGATACACCCAAACGACGTGTACTCATCGGTGCCACTCGACACCATTCATTCAACTTTGAATCGTATCTAGAATAAAGAAAGATTCAGCAAATAACAAATAAACTCGCTAAGGAATGTACTCGTGGCTGGATAGGGACAGGGCCCTGCAGGGGACAGTAACTTCCATTTCATCTACAACATCAACCAACCTCTCCACTAAATCCAGACAGCTCACCCCATCTTGACCACCAACTGCATAGAGTTTACCTGAAAGGAAACTTATATAGCTTAAGCTTAGGCTTAGCTTAGCTTGGCTTGGCTTAGCTTGGCTTAGCTTGGCTTAGCTTGGCTTAGCTTGGCTTAGCTTGGCTTGGCTTTAAGTTATCTAACCATCAAGGACAGCTACGCCAACTGATGTACGAGAGGTGGTTGTTGGAGCTATATTAGAGTCCCATTGATTTGTTGCTGGATCGTATCTGAAAGTGGAGCATACCCATTTACTAGCTTTATAGCTGGGTTACTCACCTCTCGACACTGTTTAGATAAGAATTCCCATCGTGTCCTCCAACCGCATAGAGTAAACCATCCATCACAGCCACGCCAACGCCACAACTAGAAGATAGGGATTGGGATAGGGATAGGGATTGGGATTGGGATTGGGATAGGGATTGGGATTGGGATAGGGATTGGGATAGGGATTGGGATAGGGATTGGGATTGGGATTGAGATAGGGATTGAGATCTTCAAACTCTAGTCAAGAAGCAATGCTATGAACCAAATTGGATGAAAAGGAAGATGAAAATTTCTGTAGTTGCTCTGGAGACGAATCAGGGAATAGGTTAATCTTGATCCATTCCCGGTCAAGCAAAAGACTTGATCCATTCAGCTATCAAGCAACTTGATATCGAGAATTCCATCGAGAATCAGCTCTTCCTTTTTGAAGCAATGGATCTTATCATCGCTGTTTCTCGATGGAGTTCTCGATGGAATTCAGCTCTGCTTGTAGGAAATAAAGACTTCGAATCACTACTTGCTAATTTGGATATCGCTAATGAAGAAGATAATGATTGTGATGTTACTATTAATGTGGTAATAGTGTTGTTACCTTTTTTTTGTTGTTGTTATCATTTTGTTCACGTTCTTTGTTTTGGAAAGTTATCCATGACCTTTTTGATGATCTCCATACCTCCATACTGTCAAGTCCCAAGCTCCCAAGTTCAAAGACTGAATTGAAGCCTTGGACTGCAAGATCGATGAAATTCAAAAGATTCAAATCCGGTGGACTTCTAGATCTTCTAGATTCTATACCTTCTAGATTCTATACCTTCTAGATTCTAGACCAGGAGGCCATCGTCAACTGTGATCCAAAATTCTTTGCGATCCAATCCAATAGGAAGAATGGGTTTCTCTATGAATCGATTTCTGGATGTTTATGGATCGATCTTCAAAACAGATGGATGATTCTGCTGAAGGTTTAGGCTTAGGCTTATTTCCAAAGTGCTGTTGACTGACTGCTGACTGGCTGCTATCTGGCTGCTATCTGGCTGCTATCTGGCTGCTATCTGGCTGCTCTCTGGCGGCTCTCTGGCGGCTGTCTGGCTGCTGTCTGGCTGCTGACTCTAAGGCAAAATTTCTGTCCAGATATTCATCCTTGTTGACTTTGACTCAAGATGAAAATCAAAGGCATCTTCTCGGTGTATATCACTACAAGTGTTGAGGCTTGTTGAGGCTTCTGTTGCTGTGAGCTGACCAAGCGAACAAGCTGATCAAGCGAACAAGCTGATCAAGCGAACAAGCTGATCAAGCGAACAAGCTGATCAAGCGAACAAGCTGATCAAGCGAACAAGCTGATCAAGCGAACAAGCTGATCAAGCGAGAGTGAAGTGTGAGATAACTGATCAAACAAGAGTGGATCCTTTGACCGATGATCAAGCAAGAATAGATCCTTTTTTTCGCAAGTCAGAAGCAAGTTCTAATCCAAGGCAAGTGGAAAAGCCGTTCTATCATCGATCCTGAGTCACGGCTGTCATGTCAGAGTCGTAGCTGGTCGAAAATCAAGTAAGAAATATGGTATACGTCAAGTTTTGATCATTTTCCTTTAGAAAAAGATGTTTAACCATATTTAACCAACCGTCTCTTCTTCATATGAAGCACTTTCTCCCATATTGGTGTTGCTCGACTTGGATCCATTCGTTCAACCGATGCAATCGCGTCCCCACTGCACCAACCACCAACTAAAGATCGAAAATAGATAAAAATAGATAAAAATAGATAAACGAGGGTTTATAGCGAACAAAGTAAACAATTGGGAAGACTAAGATGATCAGTGAGTTTGTCGAGACAGACAATTGTCGAGAGTTTGTCGAGTGAGACAAACAAACGTTTGTCGACAAACGTGACAAACAAACAGTTTACTCACCCGCATACAGCACTTCTCCTTGATTCACTGGTTTTCTTGGTCTTGTCCTTGGCCCTTGCATGTTCACTCGTTCTAGTGGTAAGAGGAGATAATTCTGAAAGGATTACGGTAATTGGAGATCAATCTTTGCCTACCTTAGCCTCATCAACTAAATCTCTTGCTCCTGGATCGGTTTTCACTAGAGCATCTTCAGAAACGATTGAGACAAGGAATTTCGGATTGCAGAGTGGGAGACGAACGTGTTCGAGCACCTGAATGCTGGCTTAAGTCTAAAGGCTTAAGTCTAAAGGCTTAAGTCTAAAGGCTTAAGTCTAAAGGCTTAAGTCTTTAACTCGTAATACAGTGACTACAGTAGTTATTCTTGTCCGTGTAATATCCTTGATATCCTTGATATCCTTGACATCCTTGATATTACAAGGGCTACGGTAGGACTCGTAAACTCGTTATACGGGGAATACAGTCGAATACGATCCAGCCATACCCCTTATCCAGTGAGTGAGCTAGAACGTCTTACCGTAGCCGAGCTAGGACGTAGTCGAGCCGTATCCAACTCTGTATCCCAGATTACAATAGATTGGTAAAGCCTAGATCTTGTCCTTTCAAAAGTTCTAAAGACTTGAGTGTTTATTGTTCACAAAGAGAAAAGAATCGAGAGATATTTGTTCCTTTCTGAGTCTCTTTCCGGTTGTTGTCTCATCTTTCTCTCTTTCTCTTTCTCTCTCTCTCTTTCTCTCTCTCTCTCTTTCTTTCTCTCTCTCTTTCTCTCTCTTTCTTTCTCTTTCCAGTGATCCCATCCCGTTGTTGTCTTTTCGATCAGTCAGCTGATCAAATGACCAGTCTTGAGACCCGTTAAAGCTTTGAAAACAGATCTAAACAGATCCAACTATAGCTTAAATCTTTCCATCCATTCCTTGTCTTCTTTCGAATTCTAACAATAACCCTTGACTGATCTAGAGCTACAACTTACAGCTTTGTAGTCTTATTTGAAGGATTGTCTTTCGGATTGACTAGATTTCTGAATTGACTGGATTGGACTTCCGAATTGGACTGAACTTTCGGACTTATCTTGTTACAATAATATAAACCATAGCTTGTAGCTTTCTATCTTCTGAATTTGCCTTCTGGATTCCTTTCTGTATACTAAATTGTTCAATGTTGGAAAGCTGTCTAGCTAGCGTTGGAAAGCTGTCCAGCTAGCAGCCAGCAGTCAGCAGCCAGCCAGCAGCCAGCAGCCAGCTAGCATCGTAAATCAGCTCTCAAATCAGATTGAAGTTGAATCGATAACAGTCGATAGTTGATCTTGATTTGAAAGTGATCAAGCTTTGATTGAGTTCAACCAGCTTGCTTGTTTGCTTGTTTGCTAGCTTGCTTTACTTTGAATTGCTTGTTTAACCAGCACATTTCTCAACTAACCTTTTTAGAATCATTTAGACCTTGTTTATCCTTGAGTGTACTTCATTCCCAGTTCATTCCCAGTTCATTTTCAGTTCATCAGCTCATTCCCAGCTCCTTCCCATCTCATTATGGCCACAGATTTTCTCACTGATCTTGAGCTACAACATTGGTTGATCACTGGGAAGTTTGTCATATGATTTAAACAGAAAATTTTCGATTTCAGATTCTCCACCCCGACAAGAGAAAATGAATGGAGAGAGATTTTAGAAAATCGTTTGTTTTATGAAAAGTTTTTGCAAAAGTTTACCCTTTCTAGAAACTCTTTTCAATAAAAGAGAAAAAGATAGAAAAGGGATAGAAGGATAGGAAAAAGAATTGAAACTATAGAAATAAAAAGACTATAGAAATAAAAGCTTTTAGAAGAGAATCGTCTACAAGAGGAAGATCTTGAGGAATTCATCGCGCCTGTCATCCGTGGGGCAAATGATGAGACACCATCGTTCGTTTATCTTCATCTAATTACAGGACTAAGCACTAGACCTAGAAGTAGACCTACTAGACCAGATCAGTTGATAGTATTGGGCCAACTAGTCCATAGTATTAGGCTAAACCAGTTCCTATTATTAGTACTAGTCCAATGGAATTGGTAAAAGGCAGGGTTGGTTCAGAGTGAGGTTTAGGGTCGGCTAGAAGCCCGATAGCTCATCCAAGTTGGCTTAGTACTCTAGAAATAGATCTGTTCTACTCTAGATCGACTCTAGATCTCTAGATTGACTCTAGATCTCTAGACTGACTTTAGATTGACTCTAGATCGACTCTAGATCGCTAGATTGACTCTAGTTCTCTAGATTGACTCTAGATCTCTAGATTGACTCTAGATCTCTAGACTGACTTTAGATTGACTCTAGATTGACTCTAGATCTCTAGATTGACTCTAGATCTCTAGACTGACTTTAGATTGACTCTAGATTGACTCTAGATCTCTAGACTGACTTTAGATTGACTCTAGATCGACTCTAGATCTCTAGATTGACTCTAGATCTCTAGGCTGACTTTAGATTGACTCTAGATCTCTAGATCGACTCTAGATTGACTCTAGATCTCTAGATCGACTCTAGATTGACTCTAGATCGACTCTAGCTTCTATTGTGGATCTAGATCGCCTCTAGCTCTCTAGATCGCCTCTAGCTCTCTAAATCGACTCTAGATCTATTCTACTTTAGTTATTCTAAAACATGACCTTTATAAGTAAACATAGGCCTTATCTACGCACCTTTAAAGTAAGACTGTTTGACTGGGAAACGGAAAAACGAAACTTTATGAGCTGATGACTCCCAATCTCCCTTTGTGAGTCATTTTTAAATACCAAACATCTAAAGCTATCGTTAAATCTATAAAAATCACAAAAAGCTTTAAAACAGATCAATCCTAATCGCTCATCTGGGCCGTGGGCACACTTCGTTTCACCAAATCGAGACAGTTTTCGGGGATTTCGGAGAAGTTTGATCATTTTTCGATAAGAGATCTTTTTCTTATAGCTAAATAAAGCTATCTATAGCTATCTAGAGCTATCCACAGCTATCTACAGCTATCCAGAGCTATCTACAGCTATCTACAGCTATCTATAGCTATCTACAGCTATCTATAGCTATCCATAGCTATCCACAGCTATCCACAGCTATCTTTAGCTAACGATTATTGATCGAAATCCGTATTACACGGAAAAGGGCTATGTGGCGGTTGGATTCGAGAGGGAAAGAGATGCCATAGAGGTGAAGGGATTAGGAATAATGTAAAATCGATTTACTAAAAATCTAATCAATACAAATTTTTACATGATATCCAACTAAGACAAAAGCCAAAGTTTCATTCAAATCTGTTCACCCAAAAAAAAGTTAATAAGTTGAACAGGTTCCCAAGCTATTTCTTCCAGAAGCCGTAGACAGATTTTAATGAAACTTTGACTTTTTCTTAATTGGATATCATGTAAAAATTTGTATTGATTAGATTTAAAAAAAATCGATTTTAGACAATTTTAGAAAATTGATTTTAGACATTTTAGACGATCAGGTTACAGTAATCCGATCATTTCAGCTTTTCGTCGGAATACTAAGCTATAGGTTTATTTAATAGGTTACAGGCTTACACTTCACTAAACCAGCCGGGTCGCCGGGTTGAGAAGCATTTGAATCGACGGATTCGTTGTTACTATTATGGTGGTGAGGATTTGATTGCACAGGTAAAAGAATTATATAAATTATAGGCAATTGCTGAAATTTATTATCCCAAAATGTTGCGTGCCATCCAGATCAAAGAATTTTAAAGAAATTAATTGAATATCTTTACCAGAAAGGAATATTTAGCTTAGGATCAGATTCTGGGTTACTGTAGAAAGTTTATTTCACTAAAACTAAAAACTGAAATGTCCCAAAGGTTATGTGCCATCCAGATCAAAGAATTTTAAAACAATTAACTGAAGATCTTTACTAGAAAGAGATATTTAGCTTAGGACCAGATTCTGGGCTACTGTAGAATGCTTATTTCACTAAAACTAAAAACTGAACTGTCCAAAATGTTATGTGCCATCCAGATCAAAGAATTTTAAAGAAATTAATTGAATATCTTTACCAGAACAAGTTAATTAGTCGAGAGATCGTTGTTGACTTCGATCTAGCAACTTCTCTATATCCATTCCAAAATCACATCTATCCAAACGCTAATCTGGATGTCATGCTCTATTTTGGTTATCATATTTTGGTCATCGTGATGTTTAGAGAGCCTAGTGGATAGATACAGTGGTCTGTCTGGTCTATTTTAAGTTCAAAAAGTTATATTTATATAGTTGTAGAGCTCTTTAGCACCTTCTTGGCCCTAGCGAGCCCTTCTTGGCTTTAGGGGCCCTTCTTGGCCCTGGGAAGCCCTTCTTGGCCCTAGCGAGGCCTTCTTGGCCCTAGCGAGCCCTTCTTGGCTTTAGGGGCCCTTCTTGGCCCTGGGAAGCCCTTCTTGGCCCTAGCGAGGCCCTCTTGGCCCTAGTGAGCCCTTCTTGGCCCTAGTGAGCCCCTCTTGGCCCTGGGAAGCCCTTCTTGGCCCTAGCGAGGCCTTCTTGGCCCTAGTGAGCCCTTCTTGGCCCTAGTGAGCCCCTCTTGGCCCTGGGAAGCCCTTCTTGGCTCTAGCGAGGCCTTCTTGGCCCTAGTGAGCCCTTCTTGGCTTTAGAGGCCCTTCTTGGCTTTAGGGGCCCTTCTTGGCCCTGGGAAGCCCTACTTAGCAAGCATCTAGGATTAAGTTTCTACATCAATTTCAGCACTAGCTT